>VDFB02265709.1:0-280413 GCA_007258455.2 Sequoia sempervirens
GACCCCGAGTATAGTGAGTTTCTCGTCCACCTCCTTTCAATAGAAAAATTGATGTTGCCCTTCAACATATGGATTTAGAAAAAATCCCAAGAATTGATGGGGTTCCAGCTGAATTCTATAGAGCTTTTTGGCCTCACATTCAAGAGGAATTCTATAATGGTTATCTTGAGGGAATTGAAACCGGATCATTAGGAAATTTTATTAACTAGGGGTTGATTAAGCTTATCCCCAAAGGCAAAGAAGAAGATATCGTTAATGGATGGTGACTGATTACCCTCCTCAATACCTCATTCAAAATCATAGCTAAAGCTCTAACACGAAGAATTATGCACATCTCCCAAGAGATTGTTCATCCAAAGTAGATTGGATTCCTGGGAGGAAGATTTATCTTAGATAAATTAGTGCTTTCTTAGGAAAAAACAAAATGGGATCAACAATCTGCTCAAGATGCTCTTATAATAAAGCTTGACTTTGATAAAGCTTATGACCAAATCCACTAGCCCTTCATTCTTAAAATATTAAAATGGCTTGGATTTGGACCCAAAATATATGAGCAAATTAATATGCTATTTATGGATGTGAATGCCAGAGTGGTTGTTAATTGGATGCTATCTCCTCCATTCCCCTTACAAAAATCCATTGAGCAGGTTGCCCCCTTGCTCCTTTCCTTTATGTCCTTGTTGATGATGCTCTTAGTTATCTTTTCAACATGCTCTCTCAAATAGACTTAGTCAAAGCATCTCTCTTTTGGGAAATGCAACAATGCTTAATTCTAATTTTGCTAATGACAACATGTTATTCATAAGTAGGAGGTATTTTTCCATAGCATTTCAAATTATGATATTGCTATCAGGATTCAAACATGTAGTTTTAAGAGTCAAACTCATTGACCCATGTTTCATGAGTAGAGGCTCACAAGAACCCATCTCTCATGATAATGAATGGTCCACTTAGCACTCATTGCATTTAGGTGATGCTCAAAGAGGTGAAGAATCAGGCCTTCCCAAGAGGTCACCCATCCCAGTACTACTCCAGCTCAAGCTCGCTCAACCATGGAGTTTTCCCCAAGGTTAAGCCCGCTTATCTTGTAACCTCATTTTCAAAACCTTCAGCAAGTGTTATGCCTTATGAACCATTCATTATAGAGCCCCTTTAGCTCATCAATTGATAAGTAGGAGGTATCTTTCCACAACGTTTCAAATTTTGATATTGCTATCTGGATTCAACCGTGTAGTTTTAAGAGTCAAACTCACTGACCCATGTTTCATGAGTAGAGGCTCACAAGAACCCATATCTCATGATAATGAATGGTCCACTTAGCACTCATTGCATTTATGTGATGCTCACAGAGGTGAAGCACTAGGCCTTCCTGAGAGGTCACCCATCCTAGTACTACTCCACCTCAAGTGTGCTTAACCTTGGAGTTTTCCCCAAGGTTAAGCCCGCTTAGCTTGGAACCCCATTTGCAAAACCTTCAGCAAGTGTTGTGCCTTATGAACCATTCATTATAAAGCCCCTTTAGCTCATCAATTGATAAGTAGGAGGTATTTTTCCACAACGTTTCAAATTATGATATTGCTATCAAGATTCAATCATGTAGTTTTAAGAGTCAAAATCATTGACCAATGTTTCATGAGTGGAGGCTCACAAGAATCCATATCTCATGATAATGAATGGTCCACTTAGCACTCAATGCATGGTTAAGCACACTTGAGTTGGAGTAGTACTAGGATGGGTGACCTCTCGAGAAGGCCCAATGCTTCACCTTTGTGAGAATCACCTAAATGCAATGAGTGTTAAGTGGACCATTCATCTCCCCACGTCAAAAGCTACAACTGGGAGATATTTTCCATCTAGCGCAAGGGAGGAGATACTAAAACAACACGTGGACAATGTGGAGCAGTTAGAAGAGGCAATATAGACATTACAAAACTTTATTCCACATATGCAAAGGGACACTTACCTTCCGTTATCAAAAGTCAAACAACTAGTGGATGAACTACAATTAGACCTTAAGGGACAAAAAGATAAGGCAATAAGCCAAACAAGAAGTGTTGAAGGAGAGCAAAGAGGAGGCACAAAAATTTGTATGGTAGCTCACTCTCAATTAGACAAGTAGATGAAGAATGTGGAAGCAAGTATAGCAGAAGCTAATGTCCTATAGCAATTTTGTCTCCATTGGCCCACCCTCACTAAAACACTAAAGGACCAAATATCACAATTAGAGGCTCATAGACTATAAGCCCCCTCATCCTATGAACCATTGAAAGATATGGATGGCGTAACAAGGGTACAAATAGAGAATACAGATACTCAGCTACAACATCTACAAGAATAGAGGGAAACATAAAGATGTAAGTAAAACACTATGGGAAATTAGTGATAATAGATTTCCACAATCCATGTAGATTATTGCAAGAGTTTTTGTATTATATTGTGTCGAAATTCAACACAATCAAATCCAAAAACTCTTTCAATAATACACTATGGGAAGTTCAGTCTACATCAAAATAGCCCACTTATGTGGAGTATTAGGGGAGGCCAAAATTGTAGCTCAAAAAATTCATATTCATAATAATCTTGCAAAAGCAAAAGCTACCCTAATAAGTATACAAGGCTATACCAAAATACTCCAGCAAGCCAAACAATAATGGGATATTGCACTTGTACAATTAAAGATCATTTACAAGCATATTCTCCTAGGTAACTAAGCAACATGTTTTAGGTACAAGGTATAATTTTGAAATGGGGATGATGTTAGCATGGTACATGATAGGGAGTAGAATATATTTCAACTCACCACAAAGCACTTGTGGAACATCAATCCGACAAGGAAGATAGACTAACTAGTACCCTATAAGGGTCACATCTCTATAAGAGACTAAGCATTGATATATGTATGTAATAGAGAATAGATTAGGAAGTATCAAATCATATAAGAATAGAGAAAGGGACTATAGTCAAAACACAGACTAAGACCTACTAATCTAATGGTTATCTGAATATATATATATATATATATATATATATATATATATATATGGAGTTATAGGGATTCAATGGATATTTTTGGTATGAATGATTGCTATTCTTGCTTGAGTTATAAATGAGTTACTGTTAGATATAGTTTCCTACTGCACTTACTCTTTTCTATCACTATACCCTCTAGGGTATAAACTGACTATATAACGGATGCCAGGGTACAAGTCTTTGGACTGTAATTCCCCATTTCCTCTTGCTAAGAGTGAACTATTGGCATATGTATTATTGTTGCATTGCACACCAAAAGTGCTAACCTTAATATGAATGTTTAGGTTGCCATCTCTAGAGAAAGAAGAATAACCTCACAATATTGGTTGCTATCAAGCACAATAATTTTATTACCAAATATGCTATTGGCACCTTGATCATCTTTCCATCCAACAAATTGTTTTGTAGGACCATTAGTATTCTCTTTGGAAGTCATTTTAAAGTAATTTAAATTAGAATTTGATTCATATTCATTTATTACATCAGTTGAGTGATGCAAATTCTAAATCTAATTTCTTTTGATGACCATTGGTTCATACTTTTGTTCTTCTCTACAAATAAATGTGGGGCATAAAGATCTATCATCAAATCCATCAAACATTTTTTGTGTGCTTTTAATATAAGTTTTAGGAACATTTGTATTATTATGCTTCATGTGGAGCTTTTGACCCAACATATGTATCATTGTAACATATCAATATTCTTGTTAAACATATCTAAAAGAACTATCCCCAAAGGAGCTTTTCTCTCTATTTACCATATTCACTTATTTTGTTACTTATTAAATGGAATGATTTTTTTTGCACCATAGGGTCAACTTCTCTTTCACAAATTACCAAGATCTAGCTCTAATACCATTTGAAATGCCTTGTTTGATTTTTTTGTATATATCAAACTACAAACACATCATTATGATTTTTTTACTCAATTTATAAATAAACAATTAATATTTATTACTTCTAGATGAAATCAATTCAAAACAATTAGTTAATATGTTTGATTATTTATTAGATATTATATTTATAATTTTGTTCAAAGAATTCAAAGTTTTTTTCAATAGCGGCTAATAAGTTAACTTTGAATCTACAATGAATTATAATTAATTCGAATGCCTTTGAAAGGTCTCCAAAATAGTTTTGTACACTACTTATTGACAACAATTATAACTAACAAACACATAAAAATTCCATGTAATCTTTAGATGAGATTGCCCCAAATATGAATTAAAGGTTTTCATCCTCTAATTTAGTAATGTAATTCAAAGGAATTCAATGCTCTAATTCCCATGTTTAAGGGGTTTCATCCTTAGGTCAGATTCAACCACAATTTCATGTTCCATAGGAGAAATAATTAGATATAAAATATGTATTTTTTATTCATTTATTCTTCCTTCTTCTTGTATGCTCTTCCTTATATACATTTTCCTTTAATTGACATAATTTTTTGTATGTCTCTTGACCTTTATTAAAAATTAAACTTTAATCTTAATCTTAATTTATTATTAATTTACCCTTCTTAAAAGAAATCACATGAACTTTTAAGAGGGTATTACGATTTAATTGTTATAAAGTATTCTACTATTCTTTAAAATAACAAGAAAATGATAATATCAATAAATAGTTCAACAATATTTAATTTTAATTATATTTTGTATTATAATTCAACTTATTAGTACTTGCTATTGGCATAGTACTATTGTAATGAGTTTGGCTTTTTTTAGTTAACTAGTTATTAATAATTTAGTTTCCAACCAATCAAAAATAATATTTAAAAAAAATCAGTTTTGTAAAGTCAACTTGCAAAATATCTAACTTTACAAATTATAGAAAAATATTTCTTGTGCATGTGACTGGTTAAAAAGTTATGTGTGATATTGATGGATTTGTAGGGAAAGCAATGTAAATATTTTTTTAAAGAATGATTTTTCATTTTTTGCTTTATAAAGTCATTTTATTAAATCTTTATAAAATAAATAAATGTTACTTATTTTAACATTTTTTTAAGAATGATTTTTTATGTATGTAATTGTTATTTTTTTATTAAAGAAAATCTCACAAAAATCAATTAACTATTTTATAGAGATTTGGAGTCACACTATTAAAATAAATAAAAAATCTATTATTTTTTCCATTAGACTAATATCTGTGTTATCTATATTTTTAATATTTTATGATATAATTTTATTATTATATATGCTCTCTCTTTTCATTAATATTTTTTTATATTAATTTATATTAATATATATTGGTTCTCCTCAAAAAAATTATAACCTATAATATATAGGTATAAAAGATAACCTAATATTATTTTAGGTCTTTATTATATATAATATACAATGTAGGTAATATTAATTTATATATATAACCTATATTAATGTAAAATTTATTTATATTATTTCTATTTATATCTTATATTATTACAGGTAATATTTTGTAGGTAAATAAGTTAACCTATATTGTGTAGGCAATATATTAATATATATTATATATTTATATTAATGTATACTATAGGTTATTAGTACTTGTCGTAATGAGTTTGGTTTTTTAGTTAACTAGTTATTAATAATTTATTTTTCAACTAATCAAAAATAGTATTTAAAAAAAAAATTAAAAAAAAATCAATTTTGTAAAGTCAACTTGTAAAATATTTAACTTTTTTTTTATTTTTTAGGTTCTCCTTTAATATATATTTATATTAATATATATTATATAAATTATTATAATTTTATCTATTTATATCAATATATATTATAGGTTATATATATTATAATCTTTTGTATTTTAACCATCTATTTTTTATTTTAATTGAATCATTTATTTATTTTTTCAATTTATATTTTATATATAATCTCATATTTTTTCATTTTTCATTTTTCTTTGGTTAAATTATTATTGTTTTAAGTCGTATTATATATATTTTTAAATCTTCCTTCATTTCTTTTAATAATTTTGGTAATTGTTCATCAATCATTTTGGTATATAATTCATCTTTATAATTCTCTTAAAGTTATTTATTCATTGTTAGAAACATTTAACCTTTAACTTTTTTATCCATTTATTTGTGTTATATCCTATTACTATATTATTTGTTCTTCTCTTATGTTTTCATCATTTTTTTTTGCCTATTTTCACTTTTACTTCATTTTTCAATCTCCTCCCTTCTTACCCTCTCCCACCACTTAACTCTTCTTAAGGTAATTTATACAATCATATTTTTCATTATCCTCTTCATATTATGAATCATTAAGTGTGGTTCAAAATGTTGATTCAAAATAGCATACACAGTTTAATCCAGAAGCGTTTACTCTATCATTCAAGGAATTTGGAAAAATCATACCATCTATGATCATTGGTTCGGATCATTGGTTCGCTAATATTTAACAATTATTGATTTGAATGAAGAGATTTAGTTGCACTTGTGTCTACTACGAATCAAATTTTATAATTTAATATAATATATTTTATTTTTTAATATAATTTCAATATATATATATATTAAATTAAAAATAAAAAAACTTTTAATAAATAATCATTTTAATATATAACAATTTTATTTTTGTGATCGGTAACAAGGGGCAACACCCATTACATTAATTATCAAAAAGATTTACATTGATACTTTCGTTCTTGCCAGAGAACTTGTCTTTTATATACCCCTATCTCGACCACCTAGCCCAAAGACTCCAACACTAAATACAAATTATATAATATATTGCCATCACACTATATGGGTGATCCCACAATAGTGGTTTACAATTTTTGGCCAAACTGGACACTTAAATTATTATTTTTAACTAAATCTTCACATTCGGGCACCTATAGCGGCTAAACTGTGAGGAATTTGAAGATGATACAAACTAGAGTCTCATCACATTTTATCTATAGATTCTAAAAATATTTTTTTCAAATTTTTTGAAATCAGATTGCACTTCTTTTTCCATCTCCCACAAAAATTGGTTTTTTTCTTCAGAAAACAATATTTTTCAAAAAGTGACGCACGTCGTATAACGCATAACTTTTTTTCAATGAAGGATAAATTCTATTTCTTTGAATTTAGATTTGTAACTGATATATAGTGCTTCCACTTCGTTAGATAGTTTTTTATTGAATATTTTTCTTTAATCAAATTTGAAGTCGTTCAATTACAATCTTTACATAGCGCACCGTGATAACGCAGAACTTTTTTTCTATATATCGTAATTCTTTTTTTCGCGGTTGGATCAAGTGACCCCAATATCTAAAGTGCACTCATATTTTCATGTATTTTTTTGATAATCGCTATTTTTCCACATGCGTAACAAAGACCTCTTCATTTTCGGCGAAAACCTAATATGTTTAATAAAACTAAAAACAAATACATAATAAAAATTAAAACATATTAAAATTATATTCGCTGGATAGCCTCGCTCCAAGGGACTACTTGATTCCGCTTTGGGTTTTTGAAGACTCCTCCATTTTCATCCTCAACCCGAGCCTTCAAAGCCGCAAAATTAGGTTTTTTTGTGAACAATTCAAAAATCAAGGAAAATGGGGGTTCACTAGAACCAGGGGGATTCTAGCGAACCAGGTTTCATTCGAAGCCCCTTCAATATGCATTTTTCTTTTTTTTTTTGGGTAGGAAATGTGGGCCCGATAATTAACGGGTTCGCTCGAACACTAGTTCAGTCGAACCCCTTTTTGGTTCGGTCGAACTTGTAGGTTCATTCGAAGCCCTAAAACCAATTTTGTTGCCATGGGGTCATTTTTTCTTAGTTTTCCTTCCTCCATCAAATTGTAAACCACTATTCTGGCTTCACCCATATACTATATCCGACTATACAGACCCGAATGACTACTAGACTTACAATGGCACCCATAGATTACAAAAACTGGTGCGACTATGAGAACACCCCACATCATATCTGCACAAAAACAAAAGACCAAAAATTGACACCACCTATCCTGGACAAGTCATCCTCCTCGTGCATCCTTCGTGCCACAAACGCACCTGCTACCACCGGGCACTCGTTCCCACAAGCATGGTGAGTTGGACTGTTTACTTTCTCTTCCATGTCTCTAAAATCTTCTTTCACCTATTCCTCACCCTCTCTCAGCCCCTAATCGATGTCGCCCTCAACCTCTACTTCCATCACCACCCCTTTTTATTTTGCAAACCTCGACACCTAGCCCAAGCCAGACGCTTGAGCAATGCTCGCCGCCCACATTAGGAAGGTGATGCCTCAGTCCATTTCTCCCCATAGGATTTAATATATAACAATTTTATATTAATAATAAGAAAAGAAACATTGCCAACATGTAATATCTAACTTTTAATTATTTTTAATGTATATTATATTTATAAAATTTATTTAAATTTATTTAATATATAATAATTTGTAATATAACATTTATTATATATATTATTTATTTAAGTGATTAAAATTAAGTTTATAGCTATGGATAGTGTTACGATCATACTTAGAGTTAGAGATAGGTCTAGGATTAGGAGAATGGTTTATAATTTATTGTTAGTGTTAGGATTAAGGTTAGGTCATGAAAATAATTAATTAACAATACTAAAATACTATAATCAACAAAACTTACATTATTTTTATTCAAATTAATATAACTTACATTCAATTTTTATCAAATCTAAAAAACAATAATTTGCAATACTATAAAGACAAGTACTAGCCACTATATAACACTTGTTAATATATCTTTGATATGATAGGGGAGAGGGGCCCATAATGGAGTAGGGTCCAATAGTGGGGATAGAAGTAGTCCTCAGTGGGCCCCATAGTGGAGCACTTTAATATCCAATTGCAAAACACTTTTTATCCATAAAGTATGCAAAGTGACAAATCATGTGATGCCACATCAGCGCACCAATAAAACATGACTTAGTGCACCACTCTCGGTCTCACTTTTTTTTGGGCCTTTTTGGATACCTCAACAAAAAGCATGCTAATGTGGCATCATATTTGATGATGTGGCCCTAAAACGAAATATAGAAGCACATGAGTTGCCAAATAAATTGTTGTATAGAATTGGGAATGATTTGAAATTTCCACGTAGGATTTTGAGAAATGCGAAGTTAGGGTGCCCCACTATAGGCCCCTCTCCCCTAATTCGTCTTTATAATATCCAATAAAAAATATCACATTCTTCATTTTCATCACATTAAATATAAAAAAAATCATTTTAATTAAACTCTTTTATTTAATATTAATTCTAAATTCTAAATATTATGTAATTTTCTAGATTTAAGATTATGTGTACCACGTTATGGTTTAAAATATTTTATTTTAAAAGATTTTTTTTAAAGAATATTTTAAAATAGATGACAACTATAAACAGCAAAGATAGCCCATCTGCAGCCATTCGCTAGCAGAGAGATGTTTAAACAATAAACCAGTTTGTCTCGACTAAATAAGAGAACACCGTTGTAGATGATCTTTCAAACGAGGAAGCCGGGGAAGAATATTCCCACAGTCACATGGAAACAAATAATGAGTTAACACCTCGTCTGTCACTCGCACCCTCTTCTGCGCAGGTCTTTCTGCGCATATATAATTAAAAAATCGAATAATGTCATTGCTCCCTCGTCCGTCGATGAAGTTGTATGATTTGAATGAAGGCATCAGGAATAAGTCTTCTTGAATACAAGATCGAGATCATCTTGAACAAGATTGATGAAAAATTTCAACCCTATCAGAATTAATATAAAAACCCTAAAAACAGAATTTGAATCGTCTCTGTCACGATAGTCACAATGCAATTAGCAAATTTAAAAACCTATTTGAAACGTCAGAGCTGCCGCTGACGAAATCTAAAATGTGCCATCCCTGAGCGATTAATGCGGGTCGTTGTTTACGGGTACATTTACAGTTCAAGTAAATCAATACTTTGTTCAGAGCAGTAGTATTTTATTTATAAGCTGTTACATTCTTACGCCTATTATTATGGAGGATCTCATGGCTCTCGCTTAACTCCCCGAGTCTCCTCACAGATTCCACTGCTTTCATCGCATCGCCCCTCCCTCCCTCGGGCCATGGCGGCCCACTAAACCCCGGTGCGAAAACAATAGTCCCCCTGAAATTAGGGTTTCCCTGATCGTGAGATAATTGATACCGAATGGCTAACAAAGGAAAATAATGGATAGAAAAAGGGTTCAAAAATACGCCCCGTTCAAAACCTCGCTAATGGGCTGCCCCATCGCGGTCCCCACCCCACAAGCCGCGAACCGCCTTTCCGTAACCACTACTTAACATATCTACTAAGTACCTACCTGTCATTCAAAGATTTTCGGCCTCTATCGCTTAATCGAACTCCTGCAGCACAAGCGTATCGACCGCCTATATTGTCCTCTCCTTAAGCCCGAGGCCCTGCAGAAATTCGCCGCCAAAATGAATTCCGTCATTAGACGCCATTTTGCTGAGTGCTGGGACGGACAGGAGAGCGTCAAGGTGTGGCCGCTGATGAAGAGCCTCACTTTCCAAGTCATCGCTGATTTGCTCTTCGGTCTGACGGACCGTGAAGAGATGGAGATTCTGGGCCAGGAATTTGCGAGGACCGTGAAGGGGCTTTGGGCTCTGCCGCTGGATTTGCCCGGGACGAGCTTTCGCAGGTGCTTGAAAGCCCGGGCTAATATCTGTGCCACGCTCAAGTCCTTGCTGGAAGTAAAGAGAAGGGATGTGGCGCAAGGTGGTGCCTCACTTCGCCAAGACTTGATGACGTGGCTGCTGACTATGCAAGATGACGATGGCAGAGCCCTCACTGAGGAAGAGATCATCGATAACATGATAATGCTTATGATAGCCGGGCATGATACCACAGTTATCCTTTTAACGCACCTCGTGAGAACCTTGGCACTCAACCCCCATGTCCACCAAAGCATTCTTAAAGGGATGTGGTTTACTTCGTTTTCTTCTATGAATGGTTAATGTGTTTTGTTAATTTTTTTATTTTTTTATATCGGAAAGTCAATCTTACATAAATAATTGATACTAATTTTATTGACTATAATGTATTGGTTGTTTAAGGACTAATTTATTGATTATAAGGACTAATTTATTGATTATAATACGATGGTTGTTTAATTTCTTTCTAATTTATCTTTATATTTTATATATTTTTATATATTATAGCATAAATTAGGCTTTAAAAGTTTTCAGCTACTTGATTTTCTTTTCATTGATTGAATACACTTCTAAGTTTTATATTTTTGTCTTTTTACAATAGTAGAATCGATATATTTTAAGTTAAAAATATTATTTTTAAGTAAAAATGTTTACCAAAGCTTTTACTTATATTAAATAAATATACAAGTGGGTTATAATTGGATCAATAGATTACTAAATCAATATGAGTGGGTTACAATTGGATCAATCTTACACAATTAATAATTACAAGTGGCTTACAAGATATTACATGTTCTATTTTTTTTCTCTTGAAAATAGAAGCTAGAGAGTGAAAACCTCAAAGTGATGAATACGCATTCACTATTCCTCTCCTTACTAACAAATTCTTTTAGAGGTACTAGTATGCTACAACTCATTGAGGTCATCATTAGTCTCCTTACTACTCATTGAGATCGCCTTAAATTTACTAAAACTATAAAGGTCAAATCTAACAAAACAAATGCTTAAAGTTATCTACAACTCATTAAATTTGTTGTCAGTGTAATGACTAAATATTCGTTAAGGATTATTTTTAATTAAATCTCAAAAAATAGGTGACATAATGTTCATTTTTCTATTTATCTTACATTATAAAATTTATAATAAAACTAATTATCCATCATCAATCATTTTTACAAATAAATGTGACTATAATTAAATATGGTTTCTATTAAGGTATCTACCTTTTAATATCATGTTAGTCAAAAAATTATAGCTAGATATTGGAATATTTATTAAAAAAAATTGCATTAGTAGTGTAGAACAATCAAATTTAATAAAATTTTCATATTAAGATTATGAAAACCAACTTAATAAATTGGGTGAGTGTAAGATGTTGATGAGCTATACAATGGTAATAAAAGGGGAAAAAACATGTGAAAATATTAACCAAAATTGTGAAACTCTTGTTAGACTTCTTTTTCTTGTGAATAAAATTGATATCTATTTTGAAAATGGATATCTTTTTTTTTCAAAATTTCCCCCAAATTTTCTTTGAATTACATGGGAAATTAAAAATATCATTTTCCAAAATCTCTCTCAAATTTCTTTGAATTGCATGGGAAATTAAAAATATCGTTTTCCAATCTCTCTCTCTCTCAAATTATTTTAAAAAGTTTCTAGAAAAGATCATAACTACAAATAAATCACAAAATTATACATCACATCCACTCATGTGTCCTTTATTTATAGCCAAAATGTTAGAATATCTATTTTTTAAAATTGATCTAAAAAAATTAAAAAGAAATAGTACGTCTTTAGTTTTATAAATTTTTCAAATTGTATAGATAATTTATTCAAACATTTACATAAAATTAATAAGTATTGTTTGACCCATCATAATCTTGCATTCATCTAATTCTATATATAAATTATAAGATGCCAGATTCTAATAAAATATTGAAAGAAAAAATTCTCATAAATTAAATGAAATAGAAAAAATATGTCCTTCCGACTTACATATAAACATAATTAAATAAATGTTTATAGCATAAACTAGTATATAAAATCATTTTAAATCAATCAAATAAAATAGATCTTACGAATTTTATTTTAAAACTAAGTAATAATTTATAAAGAATCTTATATTTATAACTAAACATGCTTTAAGAGGCCTTAAAACTTTATCTAAAAAGATAGCAAATGAATGATTTTTATTTGATTTTAAGTTTGAAGTTTTCATTTAACATCAATATATGTCTATTGGAGTATTTTTGGAAATCCAAATCATTCATCTACTAATTCAAACATTCAAACAACATCTACACATAGTACATGATACATTTCTTGAATTTAAATAATAAGTTACATTTCTTGAATTTAAATAATAAGTTCACAATTAAACTAAATTTGTAATAAGAAATTATTTTTTCTAAGTGATTAGGTAGTTTGTCTAAATATAACATATGATGTTTATACAATTGAAAGGTTATTTGATCTAATATAATTTTATATGTGATAGAGCACAAGGATATTCTAGATGGAAAACAACCTAATCAACCCCTCAGTTGGGAAGACATTCAAAAAATGAAGTATTCTTGGAAGGTAGCACAAGAAACATTGCGTTTAACACCTCCTGTATTTGGCGGATTTAGAACAACAATCAAAGATGTGGAATATGGAGGCTTTACAATCCCCAAAGGTTGGAAGGTATGATATTCTTTACCTATAAATCAAAATTAAAATAATGTTATAATATAAAGGGTACATGAATTTTACTTATACTTTATATTTTCCTTACAGTTATATTGGGTGACTAGTCCTACACATAGGAACGAGGAAGTTTTTAAAGATCCAGAGAAGTTTGATCCATCACATTTTGAGAGCCAACCTTTACCCTACAATTTTATATCATTTGGAGCAGGACCTTGTGTTTGTCCAGGGTATGATTTTGCAAAGATGGAATCAATCATTTTTTTATACCATTTAATATCTAAATATAGTTGGTCAATGATGATTCCAAATGAAAAAATAACATGTGACCCTTTGCCAATTCCTGTAATGGAACTACCAATCAAACTTCAAGCTCTAAATATAAGTGAATAACTATACTTGTGTATATACATGGTTTACATATATTGTATTAATATGACATCATATTATATAAGAACATAAGTTCCATTATTATTTTCTAACATTATGTTTTCTAAAGAATTATTGTGACTTAAGACTAGATTATTCTTCATCTTAATAGCTAAGATATTTGGCAATGATATATAATCTTTTTTGTGTATACATTACTAATAATATATTTTGTTTGTGTACTATTACACCTTTCATTATACAGCTATAATGTTTCTTTTGTATTAATTTTATTTGAAATGTTGACTTATTTTTGTACAAATATACATGATCTGATGTAATATAATTTAAATTAGAAAAATGATGTTGTGAGTATATCAGTGTCTCGCAGTTATAATAGTGCCATGATATTCAATTGTGATCATAAACAATGCCTTATATGTATAATCATAGGATTTATCTACTTAATGAAGAAATTGTGATGCATTTAAATTCAAATATAAATATTTTTTTAAAATATATATATATATATATATCCATTTTACCTATGATTAAAGACAATAAATTTCCTAACATTTTTTATACTAGAAAAGCCAATTCTATAAGGTTATTTAAAAAATATAGTGATTATATACATTTTTAAGTGATGTTTGTATATACTAACATTATATTTATTAAAGAATTGTGTAACTTAAGACTAGATTATGCTTCTTCATGTCAATAGTTAAGATGTTTGGCGATGATGTATAATCACTACTATGTATACCATACCAATTTTATATTTTGTTTGTGTACTATTACACCTTTCATTATACATCTATAATTCTTCTTTTGTGTTTTATTGTCTTTGAATTGTTGACTTATTTTTGTACAAATATACATGATTTGATGTAATGTAATTTAAATTAGAAAATTGACATTGTGTGTTCATGAGTACCTCTTGATAATTGTAGTCATCTCCTGACATTCAATTGTGATTATAGACAAAGTCTTCTATGCATGATCATAGAATTTATCTATTTAACGAAAAAATTATAATACATACAAATTAAAATTAAAATATTTTTAAATTTTTAAAATACATATTTAACGTTTGATTAAAGACAATAAATTTCCTCATATTTTTTATATTAGGAAATTTAATTTTGTAAGGGCATTAAACAAATAAATGATTAAATACATGTTTACATGAAACAAGTGTATATACTAACATATTAAATATAAAGTCATCCATTGTATGAAATTGAGGTGTGAGTGGCATGTGTATTGTATGCACACAAGTGTCATATACTAGGATTTATTTTTTATTATATAAGTAGCACAATAGGGTGTTGAACCCTTAACACAAAAGACCCCCAAGGAAGATAAAAAAAGGCCCATGGGACAAAAACAACACTTTAACAATACATTAAAAGTAGAGTACAAAATTAAACAAAAACAGAGAGCAACAAACTAACTATTTACATATAACCCCAATCCTCCTTGAGAACATTGAAATTTTCCCTATGGCCAACACTAGTGCTAGCCCCTTTCTTACTTCCATTACTTTTAAGATCTTTATCCAACAAGGTGCACAGAGTGGCCACTAAGAGATGCATCACTTTCAAACTAAAGCAAGAAATTACTCTCATCTTCCCTTTGAGATATTCAATTTTAGTCTTGAGGGAAGTAACTTCAGTAGCAATGTGGATGCATATGGAGTAGTTATCTTGTGCAGGTTACACATTAGGGATGGTGTCAAAATTCTTCAAGTTTGAGAGAAGAGTGTTTGTCTTTGGGAACAAGCTCAAACCCTCATTATCAATATCCATCTCTTCCTCATCATCATCATTGTTGTTTTTTCCTTCTTCATTCTCACCCCTAGTCGTAGAGTCATTGGAAATTTCATCAATATTGAAATTGGGGGTCACATAACTAGCTAGCCTGTTAGACCACCTAATACTCAACCTAGGGTCCTCTATCTCCATAGTTTCAGGTAAAATTTTAGTAGCATCTTCCCTATCATTAGAGTTATCTTTATCATCCTCATCATCCCCTTTATCATTACAGTGGTTTTCTTTTTCTTTTTACTTGTGGGATTTTTGGAGGTCCTTGTATGGCCTTGCTTATCTAAAGAAGGGTTCTTTATAGGGCTATTTTTCAAATCACAAAGGCTCAATGCATAGCCATCATCTAGGTAGAAGAGCGGGGGTTTTAGGAAATTTTGATTGGGGGAGTAGGTTTAGCCTCATTCAAGGAGGAAACAAGGGTGACATTTTGTGGAGTAGTAATCCTCTTCTTTCCTTTTTGGGGAGGCGTCATGGATTTCCCCATAGGGGAATCAACATTTTTCTTTACAAGGGAACTAATATGTGGGGAGTGTTAGCTCTCAAAAATGCAGGCAAAATACCTCAAGAGGTTGCCAAACTCTTAGTACATTTTAGGGTAACAGACAAGGCCAAATGGTTTGAACCTTCTTCTCTTCAGGTGCTGCCAAACCTAGGCAGGTATACCTATGTGAATGAAGTAGACTTAAAGTTGTGTGACTTGATTGACTTGATGGATCTATTACAATGACACAAAGTGTAATAGATGAAAGCTTGCTAACTACTTCTACTGAAATGTGAGATGTGAATGTTTGAATAATATTTTATAAAATTCTAAAATGGAATTGGTGTGACCAGTGCCTACTTTTGTTGGGATAATGGAGTCGAGAGGTAAATGATATGTGTTTCCCCTTTTTGGCTTAACTCTAGTTGCTAGGCACTTTGAGAAAGAGGTTCTATGGCTGACATAAAACTTCACTAAATTTATGACTTGCATAAATTGTGCTAGAATATTTCTTACCAGTTTCTTCTTCAATTATCCAAAAGAATTCTTTAAATCACTGTGATTCATCCAAAAGAATTTAAATCTGACTTGCAGACACCAATTGATTAATTCACACAAAATGAGAATGCATTTTGATAAATCAGAAATATACTTGATATACTGATTTAAATTAGTAAAAGACCTCAAGTTGGAGACAACCAGATAAAAATGTAAATAATTGCATTACAACAACTGAAAGGATTTCACCAAATTTATGCATTCCTCTCCATTATATAATTTGAAAAGATTTTACAATATACAACATGATATTCTTCGGCAACTGTTCAACCTATCCAACTACTTAATCTACTGACCCCTTCTTTTGATTTTATCATCTTACATATATATATATATATATATATTACATTAGGGTTATAACTCTTCCCAGCATCTGTCTGGTACAACTCTTCCTTTCGGTGCACACTTCAAAAAATATATATATTTAATTAGTTGCCTTTTGGCAAATTAAATATTTTTAATCTTCATTAACTTTGTCTCTGTGAAAATCATTTTGCAATAAACTTTAATTCCTTTGTTGGCAATCTTCACTTTTTCACTCCAAAAAGTAATTATTCACCTTATAACTCCTTTGGTGAAAAATATTCTATGTGGTTGAAATATTTTATCTAATTTAATTGATCATTCCTTAGGATAAATAATTACCTAACCCCAAGATGAAAATGTAATTGTATTTTACACTATTGAGTGTAAAACTTTATCATTCATGTTATATCTCAATAAATCCCATTTTATTTTATTTCTCCGTTCCATATTGCATTTTATGGAACGAAGATACTCCAATAAGGCTTTCTTCTTGTGTATTAAAGTATTGAAGTGACTTGAGGAGACTTTTATTTCTTCCATCGATTGTGATTTTCTTGCCGATGAAGTTTCCATTGGTGTGACAAACATATTCAGTGTGACTTTGAAATTTCGCTCCGATCATTGTTCTGTTGCCGATATTCCTTTACCACGCCGACTTTAGGGTTTCTCACCTCTGTTTTTCCTATCACGATCCATGTGCTCTTTCTCCAACTCTCGATCACCTTCCCTTTCATGTTCACGATCTTTCTTATGATGGCAATATCTATCACCTTTGTCAGGGGCCTTCATTTCATTCTGTGTTATACAAGATTGTCCATCCCGTTCGATGATTTGAAAAAATGACTTCCTATAATGGCCTCCAGAACGTTTAGGTCATGAATTTGTACAGGCCCCTCGCGAGTGGTTTCCTTTAGGAAAATCATGGACTTATTCTTTTAGAATGTCAAGAAACCCTCAACAATATTTCTCCTTTGTTCCTCCTGCGAGGAATCTTCCATAGTTTCATTCATGGCATCTCCCCACGCAGCCGGTCCTTGTTAGATTTTTCATAGCGCTGTTTTAAGAGGGTAACAAGTCTCCATCGTTGTTTTATATCTTCTCTGCTCTTACATTGAATTGTGGAACATATTAGGTATAAGTCTCAATTCGAAATCATTGAAATTAGTGATGATCTTCGCGCACAATCTCCACAGCACCTTCCTCCCAAGGATATATCGATGTGAGGGCACTAGAAATATTAATGAGCCCACAAGATAAGTTTATACAAGCCTTTGTGTTCCATCGAGGATGCCAATAATCTGAGCTTTGTCTTAGGAACACCAAGAAGAACAGTGATAGCACAAAGCTTCTTCCCTGCATACTTTTCATTGCTTTATAAGGTATCGTTTAAGGTTCAATCCTGGCTCGATTGCCTGCTCCAAAGCGTCATTCACTTTTTAACATTTTTATAATTTTTCCCCCGTCATTTATTTGCTTCATTTAATCACCTGTCTGAAGCATTTTTGTAGACAAATTTTATCCCAATTTTGCAAATGTTTTTTAAATATACTTTCTGCTTTCTCATCAGCCTTACTAACACAAATGGAGAAGCTTCTTCAATCATGGTTTCTTAAAGAAATCCAGTGACTGTTGTTTTTTTACAAGTAACTCCCTAGATGCATCATTACCCATCTGCAACATACTTTTCGCCTTATGCATTTATTTTCCTTCACTGGTGATGATAGACTTTGATTTGAACTCCTCAAAATTATCTCCTTATTACTTGCAAAAATCTGAGATACATCTTCAAACTGAAGTGGACATTTGTCAAATTTTGTCTTCTAGCACTCTATATTATGACAAAACAAATTAAGTAGCCTCCAAAATGGCTTTAGAAAACTGATCAAATGATTTTCAAAAGCCATGTAACTGCACCAGTATGTTAATTGATGGTGGGGGAATAGGCTCGCCGAATGATTTTGCACGAGCTCATCGTGATTGAAAACTATTAATATTCAAAATTGCTTACTTAACATTTTCTGAATTTTGCCACTGTCAAAACTGTGCAAAGTCAGTTTGGTTGACTTTAAAAAAAAATCAAACGATGCCCTGAAGACCTGAAAATTGACATGGAGGTAGAGTTTGGTGTAGAGAATCAAAGGAATCAACCATTTTTTTATGATCATTATTCATTTGCTTAATATTCACCCTCAAAGTTGACCACTTTAACAGGATTTTCACTGTACAGCAGATTTTCTCCAAAAAACCCTTCAAGTTGTCGCTTTGCAACTTTGTCAAAACAAATCATATGAAACTAAAAATTGGCGTGCACACTCCCATATGCGAGATGAACACACTTGCAAAATGGTTTTGCATGAAAATGAACTGATTTCATTTTGTGATTTTCCAAAGTGGGCCCCTTTAGTAAATTTTTTCAACTGAGTTTTCTGACTATTAAAATCAAGTTTTTGAATATGAGAACCTAAAATTCGCATGAAATTTTAGGCTCTAACAGGGAGTCTCCAATGAGACAAGCCCTTATGGGTTTTGGCAAGAAAAGAGCTAGGTGGATATGATAGAGGCAAAAAATGAGACCTTGGTGAAGCGAGATAGGGAGTTTATCAAGGTTTTAATAGAAACATCAATGGCTTCCTTCATAGTAGACTCTAATGAGGATAGCAGATAGAAAGGAAAGTTGATGAGAGTTTTATTCATGAAGTGATTAAGAAGGGGTAAACAGCAAAATTAAAAAAATTGAACCTACCTTCTAACGTGATATACTTCATACTTGAAGAAAACATACCTTATCCCACGATTGTGGGAGTTTCTCTCTATCAAATTTAGCATGAAGTTTCACTAGAAACTCACCCTCTTTGAAGAAGAGGGTCATGATTTCATTATTCTGTGCACTTTGTTGTCTCTTTATCTTTTTTCCTTTACACAACATCCCAATTTCTTAGGTGATAATCTCCTCACTGACTTCAAAGGAAATACCACCCATCCTCACCTAGCACTTATTCCAAGCACTAGTAAATTGGATAGTAGACTTTCATCGTTCCCATTAAGGAATTCAAGGAAGGCACTAATCCCCCCTTCTATATAAATGTGCCAACGGAGGGGATCATTTTTTAACTCATTATAGGAGCCAGGTTCAATTCTAACCCTATGACCACCCATAGTGAAAATATCTAGGTGGTAGCATTGTAAACTAAATTTTTTGATAATACCTCTATACCAACACAACATCTAGAGCAAGATTAATGCTTGGCTTCTTATTTGAAAATAGAAATTTCTTGATCCAGGGATAATTATCACCTTACAAGATAATTGATTGCAAGTGTAGTCAAATAAATGAATATATGTGTTGAAGTAATAAATCTTATTACTTGGAAACATCGTATTTAAGAAATAACCTAACCTGCACAAATGCATACCCCTCAAATCTTTGCAATGTGATTTTATAATTAAACTCATGCCATTGTTCATTTTCAAGAGATCATACTAAAATTTTTGGGAGGAAGTATTAGGCATATAATTAATATCAAGGACAACTTTCAAAGTCGTTTGTCGATGAGAAACCCCATCATCATAAATCAAGTGCCTAGCAATCATAAAAATACATCTGCCAAGGATATTTTCCTTGTCACTGCCACCTCCACATTCCTATTCTACATCACCTTTGAATCCAAAAGGGGTGAGGAATCAATTTCCACATACACATGAATGGATTAAATCCATTAACCTTTATCCAATTCATCACCACCTTCGTAGTTTCCAACTTTTTAGTCCACAGAACCCTTGAATCCAAAAGATGGGGATTCAAAATGGGGCTAGCTATTAAAAGAATATACAATACTATATATTCTAAAATTTGATTTCTTCTTTTAACTATCATCATTTGAAGGGGTGGTAATTTTTCATTCCTTTAAAAGGACAATTCTTATGTTCTCTAAGAAACTCACTATATTCCTCCAACATCTTAGGGAGTTGCAACTTATTCCCAAATTAGCCCAACGCATCCGCAACTCTATTCCCCTCCCTATATATATGAGAAATCTCATAATCATTGAATTCTAATAGAATATTTTGGATGTCATGGATAATATCACTAATAGACCACCCCACATTAACCTTCCCCTTAACTGATTATATAATGAGCTCAAAATCTCCTTCAATCTACGAGTTTTTATTCCCAAAGAGATGGAAATTTTAACCCCCAAAAGCGTAGCTATTGCTTCAACCACATTGTTGGTTTTCACCCCCAATCCCCTTGAGACGCCAACAATGACTTCACCACTGGGATATCATAGAATTCCTCCTCCACTTTCCAAACTTGGGTTTCCTTTAATAACCCCATCAAAATTTAACTTTCCCCAATCCATTAGGGGAGGTCTTCATTTGGTATTATGGTGACAATTATTTCTTGAATTGTCGAACCTAGTGGGTTCCAAGGGTATTCCCCACCTATTACCAATTACAACTTCTAGATACTTTAGGGAGCTAAATAAAATTTTCCATTTACTTATGGAGATATTTTCCACCAAAAGCTTTGAGAAAGCCATATACACCTCCTTAGTATTTATTTCAAAATTTCTAAAAAATATATTATTCCTTTCTCTCCATATATCCTAAAATATATGGGGGGAATCCAGTTCCATAACTCTCTAATCAAATGATGGGAGTAGGGATAAGTTCAATTCATAATAAACTCTTAGTAAATCATTTATTTCCCAACTAAACCCCAAATTTTGCAATGCTAATCCCTAAATTTCCTCAAAGAAAGCATAGTGAAGGAGCAAGTGTGGCATTGTTTCCTCCACTTTTTTGCATAAGGCACACATATTAGGGATTTGAAATCCTCTTCTTTTTAAATTGTCAAGGGTAAATGTGGGCAATTGTCCACCAAAAGAAGTTAATTTTTGGGGTGAGTTGATGATTCCAAACTTTGCTCCAAACCCTATTGTAGTTATCACTATCTAACAAAAAAACCTAAATAGATTTCAATGTAAACTTGCCCCTATTATCCTTGGCCTAAAAAATCCCATAATCCTTTGTAAACAAAGGGATCCTAATCAACTAAATTTCCTATTGTAGGATGTGAGCTTTCTAGATTAAAGTTCCACATGGTCATTACTGTAGGCCTCAATATTCCTCCATTGTTAACACTGTTAAATAGCATTAGGTAGTCAACAACTAGCCTATCAAATAAAATCTTAGTAGGGCCATCTAAACCTCTAAACAAGTGATGGTTTTTCAAAAGCTGATAAAAAATCAGGAATCCTACGAAAAGGAAATTATAAGGCCATTCCCCAACTTCCATTTTAGATCGTACTTAATAAGATTTTTGGATTTGATGATATTGTTCAAAATCAAAGAACCACTAAGAAACTTGGATTCAGTTAGGTTCCTAATAAATTGAGTTTTGTTTAAGTATTTGGCTTTCATAATTCCACACCAATCCTTAGTATTAAATATGACCCATGTCCCAACCAACCTTAGACATGAGTAGTTTGTTGGTGAGGCCAATCTTTCTAATGCCATTCCCCCATGAGATTTAGGAAGAAAAACTTTACCCCAATTTATGAGGGCCATTATTTTCCTTTCTTCCATGCTAGAAAAAAGAAAATTCCTTTTAATTTTTTAAAAAAATTTAGCAATAAATTTAGGGATCTGGAATAGAGATAGGAAGTTGATAGGAATACCTTGTAAAGTGTTGGTATGTGGCGACTGATCATGCTATACTGTATAGCCCATGGTATACTGTACACCCTGGCCCCCCATCCTCGCGTCGTCAGCGAAAAAGGAAAAATCTCCGAAAAAGAAAGAAAACTGACTTTGTAAAACCCTAATTCTGGAAGCTTCTAAAAGCTTGTTAAAAGGGGTTGGGATGGGGGTTACAGTATGAGGAAAAATGCGATTATTCGCGAGATTGTAATAGGTTTTGCACTGGATAATAAAAGTATTGGATGGCTGCGGTTTGGTGGATGTAGCCCAGATTGGGTGAACCATGTTAAATTCTCTGTGTTATGATTTATTTTGTGTATGTTTTAGTTTCTCTGTTTATTATTTAAATCTGCATTTAATTGTTAGATATCTGCCATCTCTAACCCTAACATAAAGAGGCAACAAGAAGTTGTAATTTTCCTACATGACTCAAGAGCTTACCTTTCCAACCTACCAATTTTTTGGAGCCTCTCTAAAGCGGAGTTTCCAAAAAGAAGGTGTGACCTATTTAACAGTAAGTGGGAGCCCTAGATAAACACTATAAAGAGAAGCATAAGAACAACCCACTATAGTTTTTACTTTCCTCTGTAACTCTAAGTTTGTATTGAAAAAATAAATCTTTATCTTCTCATAATTGACACATTGGCCAAAAATAGTTGCATAATTGTTTAAACATGTCTTCCATATCCGAGCTTTGACCATCGAGGAATTTTGAAATAGTATAATATCATCAAAAAAAATTTAGAAGGTTGAAGAGTTAAGAGAGGTAGTATCTTTGATTCCCTTGAGAGCACCATTATCAAGTAATCTTAAAATATTTCTTCCCATGACTTTAGCCAACATTATAAAAAGATAAGGGGAGAGAGGATAACCCTGTCTAATCCCTCTTTCAAAGCTAAAGAATCCTTTGGGGACTCCATTCAAAAGCATCGAGAGCTTGATCATAGACACACATTCCTTGATAAGATTGATGATCCTCTCATGAGCCAATTTGTTTTATAACTTTAAATAAGAAATTCCAAGAAACTCTATCGTAAGCTTTAGAGATGTAAAGTTTAAAAACCATACCACCAAGGTTACTCCTATGCATGGAATACATTATTTCATGGGCGGAGTTTACAACATCGAGGATTTCCCAACCTAGTACAAAGCCTTGTTGGCAACCACTGATAATTTTTCCTAGTAAAGGTTTTATCTTATTCACAAGGTTTTTAGAAAAGATCTTATAAACAGTATTACAAAGGCTAACAAGTCTAAAATCAAAAATTTTAAAGGGGTAAATATTTTTGGGGACAAGAGAAATAAAAGTTTTATTGAGCTATTTAAGCAGTTTTCCAGGTCTAAAAAAGTCTTTATCAAACATATTTAAAAATAAAACCATAGGGTATGTGTAGGATCATCATGGAAAAAATAGGCCCTTAAGTGGCAAAATTTTAGAAAAATCAGAGTTAGGCAACTTGACGTAAAAATTTGAATAAGTTATCAATATTATTTCAAAAATATGTAAGAATAGAATCTATAGCAAATTGAATGTAGTTTCTAAACTACTAAGTTTATTTAAAAAAAAAATCTATTTGGTGAAAATTTGAAATTTCAATGCAGTAGCACTTAAATTTGAGGGGAAAAATAAGTAGGTGTCTGTTTGACCACCCTAACCACAATAAAATGATAATATTTTTTAATAAGATTTTATATATAAGTAGAGGACTCATGTCTGGATGTGATGCATATTTTTTTGTAATTTTTTTCCAAGTAAATAATTAATTATGCTTTTTTATTATAACTTTTAAAAAATATAAAAAACTCATATGTCTGACAACCTTAACTTGGTCAAAACTTCATGAAATTCATTTTTTTTTTTAATCCTATAGTATGTGAAGCATAGAATGTGACACATGTTTTGGATTCAAAAATGTGATACCAGGTTTGAAAGTTATAGATGTTTTTCAATGAACCTATCAATCAGGAGTTTAGTCGTAATTCAAATAGAAAATGAATAATAATTATTTATTAAATTCAAAGTAAAACACAATTTATATTGGTGGAAAGCTGAAAATATCCTTCAAAAACCCTTTTTGTTTCATCAATTTTGGGTAAAGAAAAAGTCGTTAGCCACATACCCTACACATACCCATCATATCGCCACTTTTTGGCTCATCATGATCCTGCACATACCCCATACAATATCCCAAAATTCTTGGAAAAGGGAAAGGGGAAAACCATTTGGGCCTAGGGCCTTATAAGCCCCCAAAGAGAAAGTGAAATCTCTAACTTCCTCTTCAAAAAATAACCATAATAGAAGAGAATTTTCTTCACAAGATAAGGTTGAAGGGATTTCATCTAATAGCTTATCTTCAATCTCACTAGAGGGGTCAGTGACCTATTCAATCATAGTAGATTTGAAGTACCTAGAAGTAATATATCCTAGTTGTTCATCAGAGGTACCCATAGCACCATTATCTCTAGTAGTTCTAGTTATAATATTCATTTTCTTTTCTCTTAAAGTAGACAAGTGAAAAAAAGTGAAGTTTTTGTCTCCCTCTTTTAACCACTAAATTCTAGATTTTTCTTCTAGAAAATATTTTTTTGAGATATTTATCTAGTCTTATCGTAAGGAGTTCTCTACCTAGAAAGTTTCCTCATCTATGTCACATTGAGCCATTCTTGTTTGAATATCCTTTAGCTTAGTAGTTATAACCTTCTTTCATTCCAAGACATCCCCAAATATTAACTTATTCCAACCTTTGACTTCATTTTTAATAGTTTTGATTTTTCAAGCCACCCTATACATAGCAAAGCCATGGATAGGGATATTTCACCACTTAGAGATACAATCTCAAAAAATAGGATGAGTAGGGGTTTATGGTCAAAAGTTAGAGTTGTTGATGATGTCCCAAGTATAAGAAACTAGAAATTTTTAAAGCTTAACCTGGATGAGGATTTTTTATTATACAATGTAAAGCATTTTTTTTTTGGTGTCTTTTGTGTACGTTTGATAATTTATATAGGATTTGTACTAAATTTGGTTGAAAGCAACTACAATAAAAGTTCATATATTTGAAATTTTTGTGACATTCAACATGAAGGCCATTGAACTTGATATAATATGCACCATGTTCAAATTATAATATGAATCTAAAATTTGAGTTTAGTGGAAAATTTGAGATGTTAATTATATTAGAGTGTAAACCCCATGTTATTAGTCCCTTTTGAGTTACCATGCTTTCAATACACCATTTGGTTGTGTAACTTGAAAATGTGAATGTGTACCTTAGACTATATTTGTTTGATTGTTAGATCCTTAGTGGTTTGTCTTATGTTTATGTAACTTTTTGAAAGGTGTGTGTATATATATATATATATATAAATGCATCCCCCTTCCAATCACTTTTCACAATAATTTTGATTTCATTATTTATTGTATTTTTTATTTAGTGTATCTTAACACTGTCATACATAAACTTGTCCATTCTTATTATTTTGTATTTTTCCTTTATAAGCTCTCTCAATTTATAGATTTATCATTCTTTCCTCTCTAAAAGGCATCATTCATAATTTAGACTATAAGATGAGAAAGTTTTTTAAGAAAGAAATTTAAAGAAACAAATAGAATTTGGTCAATTGGGATAAAAAAAAATCAACCTAAAGAGAGGTAGATTAGATTTCAGATCTTCCCTCTTAAACAATATATCTTTTTGCCAAATTATATCAAGGATATTGTGTGTGGATAACAAGCTTTATGTGGGATAATTGTAAGGCATAAGTATCTAAATCTAAAGAATATTTTTTTCCTTCCTAAGATGTCAACCCTTGGAATAGGTTCTCAAATATGGAAAACAATTAAGTTGAGGATTAATATAATTAGTCTATCCTTTTTGGATTGTGGAGAAGGGTGACCTTACACTTTTTTAGGATGATGCACGTGACCAACATAGCCCTTTTGTGTGGAATTTTGACATCTTGAATTAAACAAGAAATGTGTCGAATTTGGCTAGAGTTATGTTTCTACTTTTAGTATGAGGTCATGCAAGATGATGTGAGGATCTAGAAATGAAAAACTAGATATCTTTGTCCAATTCAAGAATTACCTCTTCTCATTAACTAATTAGCTCATATTCTAGCATCTTAGAAGATCTCTTTATATAGACATTAAAATATCCTCTAAAGGGATATAAAAGGTTATCCAATCTAAAAAGTACAAACTAGTTATAAATCTCTTTTGGAAAAAACCTAGAAGTTAAGAATTCTAAGATTTGGAAAAGGATATGGCATACCAAATTTTGGTCAATAAATTTCATTATCATGATAGTCTCTAAAAATGTGGGGTTGAAAAAAATCATAGATATCACTCATTATCAAAAATATGCAGAATCTGTCGATCTCCTCTAGAGTGAGGGTCTCTTCATGCATAGCTGATGTGAATGGCATGGGCTCTGCTGGTGCTTCCATGGTGCGGGTCTGCGTTGGTGCTAGGGCCTTCGCCTCCCTGTGCAAAGGACAAAGTTTGCTAAGTTTTAAGGATGTTGTGAGGGGCGAAACCAGGGATTCAGATTCGCAACTAGGGTTGGAGGGAAACACTACTCTAAAATGAAGCCAAAGGATTGGGGCTATGGTCGCATGGAAAAAGGAAGCCTTGCCTCACCAACCATCATCTCCAAAGGGCACTAACGGGATCGCAGACTCCATGCATAATGGACCTACGATTAGGGTTTCCCATGCATTCACCACACCTGAGATCCGGATGGATAGGTTAGTCAAAGATTGTGAAGAATATTTACAAACTAATGCCTTAATTTGTAGATTCACCAAGGTCTTGCCAAAACTGTGCGATTTGCACTCTTGGAATTTGGAAACTTGGAATAAGTTTATAGAGGATGAAATTTGTTTGTTCCCCTGTGCCAGAGGGTTTTTTATTATTGAATTTGAATCTACTGACGACAAAGAATGGGTGATAAAAAATGGTCCATGGGTGTATCAAGGGGACTTTCTATGCATGAAATCTTGGTATGGTACCCATCTTTTGATCCAAGAACTAAAACATTTTCCACTGCCTTTTTTTGGGTGCAACTTCCTTATCTTCCATTTCAATTATGGGAATTCGACTGTTTGCCAGCCATTAGCAATGGGTTAGTAAATTTTCACTACAACTCAGAAGAAACACTAAATTACCAAAGTTCCATCTGTGCACATATTTGGGTGGAAATGGATCTTTCCAATGGTCTACCAGCAGAGATCGTACTAAATTTTGGTGATCATTGCTAGAGGCAGCCTATGGATTATGAAAGAATAGCCTTTCATTACAGGAAATGCTTTGCAATTGACCACTTCACACCCCAATGTCAAAAGATATGCACCCACAAGCGAGATTCTAGGGGAAGGCCCACCTGGTGGATTGGGGTAGAACCCAAACATTATGTTATACAACCTAGCTCACAAAATGAGTCCCTCTCACCTCAAGATTTTGCAATAACTCATTCAAGCACACAAAATGCTCCAACTAATTTTGATTCAAAATTGCCAATTGCTCAGCAGGGTGCCTTTAGCTCATCCGGGGACAACTCCACTGTTCCTGATCCCACTCCTTCCTCAAAGTCTAAGATTTTCCTCCAACATTGGGCATCTTCATTGACATCACATTCTGAAGGAAAATCTATTTCCCAGCTAGAGCAAGTGTGGACAGAGGTAAAAAGGAAGAAACATCCCAAGCACCAAATGACTTTAAGCTCAGCATCAAAAGAGCAGAGGTTGGAAGGAAAGGGTAACCATGACTTGGCTCTAGAAAAAGGAGGCTCGAAGGTGGAAGTAAAAATGGAGGCTAAAGATGTCACAATGAGAATGTTGGGGATGAGGGCCCCCAATTGCAACCTCACTAGTTCATAGCTCCAGTCAAAAGTAATAGTGAGAATCCAGTGTTTGCAATGGGTAGGAATGGAATAAGCCATGGGCAAGGGTAAATTTGCTTTAGTATGGTCTTTTTGTGCTCCCCATTCATGGGTTTGAAGCAGGTTTTTGTGCTCCCCAATATTGGGTTTGAAGTAGTTCAGTTTTTTTCTTTATTCACTTTATGGGCGTTGCCCCACAAGAAGTGATTTACTGAGCAAAAAAAAAAAGTGGGGTTATTGATCTAAATATATATATATATAGCCTGCCCATTTTTCATTTTCCTTTATTTTCTATGGTATGATTTGTTGGTAATTTCAAGGAATAATTATGATTGAATCCAATATTCTCTTATAAATCAAGCATGACCCTCTTTGAAGCTAAAAAAATTTAATCTATTGCATGATATTGGTCCTAGTCTAATATACTATAATATTTAGTGGGAACATAATTAGATAATTTTCAATGGTACAACTAGACATATAAGTCATTTTTGGGGTATAATTATATAGCTAATCTAAAAGAAACTTATTAAGTTTGGATTCAAGATTATCAAGCAAGTTTTTGGTGGGAATTTTGAGTTTTGATGAGATTTGGTAATCTTTTGGTTTCTTTCTCTTCTTATGGTTCCAACACTAACCCTCAATAGTATTAATTTAATAAATGAGAACATCCTCCTCCAAGCTTGGTTAAAATTAATGTTGATGAAGCTTCAAAATATAATCCTAGAAATGTTGGCATGGGAGGTGTTTGTCATGACAATAATGGAAGAGTCAAGTTCTATTTTTCTAGTAGTCTTGGTGTTACTCCTAAAAAATAATTCATTTTGAATGAGATTGGAAACAACCCAATAATATTTTTTTATTTTGAAACATAAAGTGCACAAATTTCACAATTCTTTGTTACACTGATGGTCCGTACAACTATATAACAATTGAGTGCAATTCAAAAATTAATTATAAATAAACACAATTCTTATTTTAGAACTATAATATATTTCCTTTTTGGTTATAAAATATTTTTCCCCATGCATTAAATCATTTTAGGAGTTTACAAACAAGTTTAATGTAATCAAATAAAGTTACAATGGAAAACCTGCCACACTACATTTGTAAAACGAAAAAATCATTAAGCATTATTATTAAAAATTAGTAGATTACCAATCATTTCTAAGATATCATGAATATATATAGAAATCTGTCATTAAATTTATTTATTTAAATATCAATTTGTTTAATAGTTAAATAGTCAATAATAATTTATATTTATTTTCTTAAAAAATGGTAAATAATTATCGTACTTTAATTGGTCAAAATTTACCTTTACCTACTATTGTGTGTAAAATTAACTACTTAAAATTTCTTTATGAAATCACTCATCATTCTAGTCCTTTTTTTGTGTTGAACAATCATTCCTCGAAAATGAGATATGAAAAGTGTCTCCTTCCCTCATTTTTTGTTCTATAATTTGAAAGAAAATTAGGATCCTTACTGTGATAGGGCGAATTTAAGTGTTAGAATACGAACAGCAAACAAAAGAGAGAAAATAACACTAAAAACACTCTACACCTCAAGATTAACCTAGTTGGATTCAATACAAAATAAAGATGACAAAATGAAACATTTTACCTTGCCTCGAATCGATCCTTTGGTTGGCCCTTCAATCTTTGGTGTTGTATGCTCCTTGGATGGTAAGAGGTGCAAGTTATAAGATTGATGGAAAATGGATGGAAGTGGATGCAAGTATGAAAAATGGCTAAGTATGGCTCAAGGAAATTTTTTGCAAGAGTTTGGCTACTATCAATGATCTCCCCCAAAATGAGAGAAAATAGGGGGTATTTATAAAGAATTTGGAATTCTCTAGGAAAATGGACGGTCAAGATTGAGCCACCAAGATCAAGATGTAGGGCTAAGGTGAGTTGAGAACTCACAAGCCCTCACATCTTGACATGTGGCATGTGAAGTGGCTTGAAAAGGATGTGTTGTGTAGTTTTTGCACACATGCCCCGCTGAAGGCAGGGATCCTCTTTCGCTTTGGTTTTTGGTGTCTTGGCCATTTCATTTTGAGGTTTTATCTTACTTTGGCATGTGCTAAAATATTTATTTTGATTTCCTAAGTGATTCCCCTAAGTTATTCATTGAAGATCTTTGGTTTTGAGCTAAGTTCGGGACTTTCCACCCTGGCCAGATTTTCCTGGATCTTGCTCAGACTCCGGCTAAGCACTGTCATTTGGAGATTTTCAGTCTTCACGGAATTCCGTGTGGGCCGATTTTTTTTGGATTTCGTCCTATCGTCGGGTTCCCAGATTTTCCTGGCTGTCTTGTCAGCGGCATTAATGTTTTCGTACGAGCTTTGAATGATGTATTTAAGCGATCTTTGAGGTTTTTTATGCCATTATGATTATTGTTTGTCATCGATTGAGCTGAGGAGCTTGTTCTTGAGAGTGTTTGATTTGATTTTGGGGCACTGAGAGGGTAAATTGTTCAATTTAAGTGGTGATTTCTAGTACATGCCTGCTGCTGTTCTTTGTGGATGCCATTAATTTCACATTTGTTGATTCTGAGATCGATTTCCACTTCATAATGGTATGTTTTTGATTGCCTTGCTTTTAATTGATGATTGTGGATAAGGCTTTGGTTTTATAAAGTTTATTGGTGTTCAAATTCTTGAGTATTTGATCATTTCATGACTAGGGTCGCATAGCAATGATTGATTTATGGTCTTCCAAGTAAGTCCCGAGCTTGTTTGTTTCTTTGCATTGTGAGGGGTCGTGCTTGAGAAGTCGTGAGTAAACCCTAGTGATGATTTAGTAGTTGAGTTGAGTGGATATTGAGTTTACCTGTGCGTTAATGGTGGAATTGTAGGGTCTGCCTAGGGCATCTTCATGAAACTTTATTTTGCCTCCCAATTGGCCTAGAATTCTAAGAAAATCTATGGAAGGTTCATACCTAGCTCGTCTCAGGCTTGGATTCTTGAAATTAATAATCAATCCATCAATTTAGGTGGAATCGTGATTTTTTGTCATAGTTTGGGTTTCATCCTTAGTCTGGGATTTTTCATCTCTAGCAGATTTTTTGGCTCTGGTGGATTTTCCCAACCTCCTTCAATTTCCTGAAATCTGCATGCTTTCAGAGTTTTACCTCACCCATAGATTTTCGTTGACTCCGGATTTTCCAGAAGTCCTTGGCTCCCTGTTTTTTCCAGATTCGCAAAGTATCTATGCCTTTGCAGAAATCTGTCCCTGGCAGATTTTCCCGAAATCTAATGAAATATGATGGAATATGGATTAGCATGATGTGTTAGTGATTTTTAATGCATTTTATGATTGATTCATGCTCTCTTTTGATCTCCTATGTGGTTCATTGATTTATAATGATTGGATTTAATTGTTAGTAGGTGTTTTCATGATTATTCCGCTGGAATCTGTTTGGTCTAGAATTTCCCAAAATTCCTCCCTGGCCTGGATTCCGCAGATGGTCCTGAAACCTGAAATTCGTTATGATAATTTTGCATGAGATTTAATGACATATTGTTTGTATGGGGTTCATTCTAATGGTGTTTTCAGTGGTTAACCTTTGTTGTTTGTGATCTTTATTATGGTTTGTTTGTCAAGTGCAGGCTGAGTCAAGTAGGGCAGTGATTGGATCTTCAATGACTGATGCAGAAAAGATTAAAATGGACATCAAAAGTAGAATTCTTGAGAGTAAGATTACTTCAGTCTGGTCTGAGGTGATTGATACAAATGTTAGACTGTGGGATTACAAAGATTTTAAAGGAAGATTGGCAGCTGAGGATCTTCCTTTGGTGGCTAGAAGAATGAAGGAATTAGGCCTATCACATGTGGTCAACTTTCCTTCCACAGTCCAGTGCTATGAGATTTTCCTCGAGTGTGCCAGGCACTATGATTAGGATACACAAAGAATAATTGGTCCTCAAGGGAGAGTTGTGGTGAATCTCAACCATGTTTCCATTGCCCAAAATTTTGATATGCCAGACAAATCTCATGTGGTGCCATTCAACATGGAGGTAGCTCAGGAGTTCTACGATGAACAGAATGTTAAATCTCAACATCTTATCAATTCCTAGCTGAAGAAGCCCCAAGTCCCACTATTCGAAGCTACCCAAGTAGCTATTCAGGGCAAAGTTCAAGAAAGAATATTATGATGCCATTCCTCTTCTTAGCAGGGTGGTTGGATTGAAGGATGCTGGCATGTTTGAGAATTGGGTGTGCCATGTGATTTTTAGGATGGAGTAGGAGAAGATTGACTACCATTGGGCAGGAGTCATTAGCAAAGTAATTAATAAGAAATTGTCCAATGTGTTGCAGACCAAGACCTTCATGATGACTTCATATTTGGTTTATGCTCTTGCAAGGTTTCACCCATACAAGGGATTGAGTGCCAGGGGCATCTTTGGATAGGATATTATTTATGAGGTTTTCCCTCAGTCGCATTTGGGGAGCTCGAACTATAGGAGGTTGAATGATGCATTCACCATGCACATCACTAGATTACTTCAAGGTGCAGAACATGTCAGGATTTTTGATCAAGCAAAAGAGCTCATCAAGAAATATGGGGCTTGGTTTATTTAGTTCCCAACCTTTTCTTACATTCGGATGGATGGCTGCCAAAGGGCCCCTTTCAAATTTCCAAGGTACCCTACTAATCACATTCTACTGTTGGAGGTCACTAGACAGATCTGTGACTTTGATGCCATTGTTAAAAGAGACAAGCATAAGATTGGATTTGGTGGAGACTTCCCCTTGAGGATTGGCACTACGGAGGCATGTCCTTCCATTATTTTTGCTGAAGCTTCAAAGGAGGAGATGAGTACTCTTGGCTTATCTTTCCATTCCAAGAGATCCAAGTTTGATATCACAGGTGAGGCTCAAAAGAAGGCCAGTAGGGAGTATAGCCATAAGGTTGATTTGGAGGACTACTGGGCGAATTGTAGCGATGAATTTGAGGTCACGAAGAAGAATTTCTCTTGGCTCCCAGTTGAATCAGTTCGATTATACAATGTGAGGGCAGTCCCAGACCAACTTGATGATGATGGAAACCTGATTCAGGCTCATGCTTATGAGGCAATAAAAGATAGGCCGATTGGTGATGTGGATTGGTTAGAAGAGGAAAAAAAAGAATTAAAATAGTTGATGGATCCAGTTATCAAATTTACTAAGATGTGGCTAAAGCATAAGCTTTGGGAGCTGGAAAATGATGGAGTGAAATGTACCTATGAGCTAATGGGAGATTTAGATCCTTACTCCACTTCTGAAGAATCAACCAAGCAGGATCCTAGGGGCAAGGGTAAGTTGGATTCTCCTTTCAAAATCAAGATAAAAGGTGTTCAAGAAATGGAAGCCCAAGAAGCAAAAAAATAGAGAAATCCAAAGGCTAAGAAGAGGACAAGGACTAAGAAGTCTAAACAGAAAGAAATGGAAAAGCAAGGTCCTGAGGTTGATGTTCCTATGCCCAAAAGGAGAAGAGTCATAAAACTATCAGAGAAGGCAAGCTCCAAGGTAGGAGAGGAAGAAGTTACCCCACCAGTGGTGAATGTTGAAAGCTCGGAGGAGAAGGAATGAGTATATACAAGGAGATCTAGAACTCCTTCTCCCAAGGATAGTGTGCCTAAAACAGACCTTCCTCTAGCTATTTCTCATGAGGAGCAACATGATGATATTCCTTCCACCTATGAAGCTCAAAGCAAACTAGGTGAGTCAGAAAACATTGAGGATCATCTAGATACTAAAGGAGAGGAATTCCATGAAGGTGACCTTTATAGTACAGAAGTTGAAGTTGAAAAGGTAATGCAATCTCCCTTGGTTACATATGCAGAGTCACCAGTTATGAATGAAGAGGTTAAATCCCCTCCTAAAGAAGAAGAATTAGTGAAGGTTCCATCACCTGTACATGAGGAAGAGCATGATGAAAAAAGAGAGGGCAAGACAGATGAGACTCTTGAGAAACATAATTTGAGTGAAGAGGCACCTAAGGAACAACAGGAAGAAAAATAGGGTGAAGTCCAATTGGAATCCACTGTTCCAGAATGGTTGGACAAGGAGATAAAAATAAAACAAGTTACTGTGGAAGATAGTCCACCGAATTGGGATGAGCTGCTAGCCAAGATTGGAAAAGACAAAGGTAAGAAGAAGGGCTAGGGTGATCTCAAGGATCGAAAGAGATGAGGCCATAAACAGAGTTGTTCACATTGCAACCCCTGCCCCAGATAAAAATAGGGATGATGTGGCTGGAAAGGATTATAATGTTTAGACCTTCAATTTAGGGCCTACATCCATTGAGTAGGACAATGAAGATTACCAGGGTTCTAGTGCAATTATCTTGGGCAGACTGAGGAAATAAATAAAGACTAAGCAGGAGTTAAAGAAAGAAAATGAGAATCTCAAGAAATTCTTGGAGGATCTGATGAAACCCTTGCAATCCATTAACCCCTTGGTTTCTGCTACAAGTCCTTTACCTCAGGAGACTATCACCAAGCTGGAAAAGATGAAGGCTTCCAATCTTGCTACTCCAAATTGGCTATAAGGGGTGCAAACCAAAGGTAATGAAGCTATCAAGGATATTCTATCCACAAGGAAAGACACTATGAGGGAAGTTGATTGGTTGAAGGAATTTTTAGCTTAGGACAAAGAAGATACAAATTTCCTATTGTAGAAAACCAAAACTATCATGGAGTACACTAGAGATTAGTTAGTAAGTGATAGAATTCTCCCTTCCTCTAGAGTTGTCGAACCTTGGGAATTGAAGCACTACAAATCAGGTAGAAGGTGTTGAAGAAGATTTACAAATAGAGGAGGAAAATTGATGATACCCTAGCTGGTGTTTACAATGGCTCTGTTGCTTTCTTCGAGATTATAATAGGGAGAAGGAAGATTGCCCCCAAATATTTGAGTTTGGAATAGTTGAGGAAATGGTGGCATGATGTTTATGCTCCAGTTAGTGATGATTATGTTTTTGAGCATCAGTTGGATGATGCGGCCATCTACATTGCTTTCATTGATAAATACCTAACCTATAGGGTTGATTGGGATAAGTGGGTAAAACAGTCTAGGGAAGAAATTGCATCAATTGAAAGGCGACTTAGGGTTTTTCCTTTACCACCTACGGCCGACTTGGATAGGGTGCTTTTGAAAGTTCATGAAATTCTGGATCAGAATAAGGACAAAGGGGAAGGCAGTTAATGATTGGCTACATCGAGATTTGTGCTTCCCTATTATTTTTCCATGCATTGGTCTGAGCTGCATTGGAGATCCCAGGATGACTTGGATGAATTTCATGCATTTAGTGCATATTATATTTCATTTTGAATTTATCTTGGCCGGCTTGTTGTGCCTTATTATTATTATAAAAGCCTATCTAGGCCAACATGTTTTGGGGGTTCTATAAATATGGCATTTTCCCTCTTTTGTAAGGGTTAAGAAGTTCTAGACATAGACACATAGAGAGATAGTTAGAAGCAAATTAAGTAGAGCAAGTGTTAGCAAGTATTTGTTCTCAAGAAAATATTGTAACAAAAAGCTGGAATTGTTGCTACAGTGGATAATTTGATGCAAGTAATGACATTGTGATTTGGTGCCATACTTGTGTTTTCTTTATCTTGCATGGTTCTTGTCATTCTATCTTTAGAATTGTTTTGAGGAAGATAATATTTAGATTAGATTTGATTTAATAGTGTTCATGATTTGATATTTGAAGTGTTGCAGCAATCCCTGGTCCATACTTTTTGCAACCAACTGATTGTTAGTTGCTTTGCAAGTTAGCCTGGACTTTTATATTCATTATGATTAGTTCAATTGTGAGGATTTATTCATTTCAATTGTAATAGGGTTGTTTGAATGAATTTTCATGATTTGAAAATCTTAACACCTTAGAAGATTGCACTGTTTCTATAAGATTACAAATTTATCTGGGTCAAGTAGAGATCAGTTTTGAGGGATTGGTCCATTTCGAGTGTTGGTCATTTGCATTGTTAATCTTAGGTTTAATATTAAGTTTAGAAATCTATTTGAAACCCTCATCTTTTATTATTTCTTTGATTATTGGGTTAAATTTAGGATTGAAGTATCATCATATTGTTAGCTCTGATAAATTGAGATTCAGTATTTTGCTTGTAGTAAGGTTCCATTGTGATTACCGGTATTTTCACATTTATCACTATGTTGTTTATGCATTGTCAAGACCTGACATTAGAGACCTTGGGGTTGTCTCTTGAGGCTTGTTGATAGAGATTTACCTTTCAAGTGAGATAGGATATTATATTCTGTCTAAGTTGATGTTGTGCATAAAACATCATCAACAGTATGAAATGGACATGAGGTGGAAAGATAGTACATGACATGGAGGTGGTGCATAGTACCTTGGGATTGGTACAATATATCCTCATAAAGGAGGTACTTGTCCCCATGTGGGTGAGAGGACATGTGGGGAATTAAAAATTCCTCAAATATTCTCATGGGGATGAGAAGGAATTTAAAATTCCTTTAAATAAATTGGGGGATTAAATGGGGAATGGGGTGTCTTCTTCAAAAAGAGAAATCTTTTAATGAAATTGACTAAGGACGCATTCCATAAATGATATGGGGGTTAGGGATGACCTAATTAAGTGATTAAATTTGTGCAAGTACTTGATTAGACTAATTAATGACATGTTAAAGGAAAGTTATATTTCACATGTGACTTGATGTGACAAGTCAAAGATCACATGGGGAAGAGAAAAAGGAATTTAATATTCCTTGGAAGGATAAAAGAAATTAAAAATTCTTTGAGAGGTTGATTAGGCTAGTTAATGAAGGATTAGAGGAGGGTTAGGTGGCTAAGAGAGATTAGAGGCCAACTTGCAAAAGTTGGAGGATCTGACACATCCCTAATGATAAGATTAGAAGATGGATTAGGATTAGATAAAAATGATGGAGGATGGGACATATGAGGAATTAAATAAATGTGATATTTATTTAATTCATTGGATGAAAATGAGGAAGGTATTTAATTATTTAACTAGATACCTTAGGAATTAGAAGAATTTTAGAGGATATTAATTAAATAATGACAATTTTATGCAAATAAGGGGATGCTTAGATGAAAAGGGATAAATTTGGATAAATTAAGTGTCCAAATTTAGGTGTCTACATTTTTCCCCTCTTTGAGATGGTGTTATGAAGTAGCATAATTTCAAATAATATAAAAACGTAGAACCTAGAAGAAGATGGTTAGATTGGGAAAGATGCCCCAGTCACCCAAAGGAATGACTAGGAAGGAAAAAAAATGATGAAAATTAGGGATGAAGGATGCCCCCTCGAGAGGACATGTGGGTTCAAGAGAACATGGATGTGCTCTCGAAATGGATGAGATGATGAAAGAGGAAAGGAAGATGATGATGCAAAGTGGTGGATAAGAGAGGGTGAAAAGGCGGCAGGAGATTGGGAGGGGAGAGTGATGAAGGATGAATGGATGGGGGGATTTGATAGATGAGAGGATGGAGATGAAATGCAATCCAAATGCAATTTGCTAACTTTAGGAGCACTGAGTTTTGCTATAGCAGAAGACATGGTGCACCAAGGTATAAAGGACCAAGGTAGATGAGTTTCTAATGCATGAAACAAACACATCAAACAAGAAGGCTATCCCAACACCCCAAAGTTGTGATGACCTTGGTCGGGCCAGGTATTGGGATAACCACAAGCACACAAGGATGTCCCAGCATAACACAAGACCTCAGGGATCTTGGTGGGTACTACATAGGACAACCAAGAAGATATAAACAAAGAAAAGATCAAGATACACCCCTATGTTGACTAATCAAAGCACACCATGATATGATGGATCAAGGAGACCATGACAAGTGATGATAGGGAGCTCAAATGATAAACAAAATTCAAAAGCATCAAAAGATCGCAATCAATTTCAAACGTCCTTTGCCATAGGATCAAGGGGATGGATGGGATTGATGAGGTCTATTAGGAAGGATGCATCCTATTGAGATCGGTGATGGATACTAAATTAAAAGATTGATATGAAAGGATATTTAGAACTGATTGGATCTAATGATACAAGTGGATCTTGTTTGTTAAGAAACAACTAGATAAGGGCATAGCTTGATGACACGACACAAGAGACATGACACAAGATAGGAGACTGACACATCCTAGTGACCTAGGGGCTCGAGGGCCGATCAAAGATTAGCCTTGCCTATGTGAAAGCACAGAGCCCTTGTAGTTTGATAAAAGGATGATGACTGATCATGGACAAAAGCATATGATGAATACCTCGATGGATGACCAAGATGGGATAGACAATAGGAATAAGAGATGAAGACTGATGATAGATGATAAAGAGAGGATGGACAAAAGGAGAAAAGTGGACAATGAAGACCGATGATTGATGATAAAGGATCAGATGGAGAAAGCAGAAAGACCGATGATAGGCAATAAAGGATCAAATGGACAAAGTAGAAAGACCGATGATAGGCAATAAAGGAACGAAGGGATAGAACCCCAGGGGAGGATCAAATGATCGACCTTGCCTACGTGAAAGCGCAGGGGAAACGTAGTTCGACGAAATGCTTAATGATAGACCATGATGGAGACTTCGATGGATGATAAAGATAGGATGGAGAAAAGGGGAAAAGTGGACAATGAAGATCGATGATGGAACCTTGAGGGCAGATCAAATGATCGACCTTGCCTACGTGAAAGTGCAGGGGTAACGTAGTTTGATAAAAGACCATCGATAGACAATGGATGAAGGATGATGAGATAACCCTAGATAAGGGGATAAGATGATGGGTCTGAGACAAAGAGACAAGATAGACCGGTTGGATTGGATTGGAGGATGGTGACTACACAAAGCTCAGGGATGGGATAGTTATCCAAATCATTAAAAGATGAATTGGGAGGATGATATGATGGAGAGATACTAATGACAAGGGATTATAAGATGGGATGTGGAGGAGATTGAAAAGATGTGCAAAAGAAGCATAAGTGATGACGATAAGATAGATGACATTGGATTGTGTGGGGAGTAGCCTATAGATAGATACCAATGGCAAGGGATTATGAGATGGGAGGAGGATAGAGGATGGGAGGAGGAAAAGGATTTTTTGGAGGGATTGGATAGAGGGATAAGGATTTGGATGAGGAAAAGGTGACTAGATGGATAGATGAAAATGGATGCCATGATGGGAGGATAGGATGATAAGGATGGGGAGATGGATATAAGGATTGTGTGGAGGAATAAAAGATAAGGATGGGGAGATGGATATATCGATAAGGAGATAAGGATAGGGAAATGGAAGGGATTGTTCAGATGGAATGAATGATGTCTCCAAGGACTATATCACAAAGGAAGATAAATGCCCCCACTCTAGATATGTCATGTGCACGGAGGCATGAAGGATGCAATAGAGAAGGATAGGAAAATAAATGAGTGAGATGGATGAATATAGGATGCATGGATAAGGAAGGGAGATTGAAGGTAGCATGACAAGTGGATAAGGAAGGTAGATGAGTGCAAATGAGGGTTATGATAGTGTGCAGATGAGGGGAATGTATTGTAAAAGTTGTCCAAAGCATGTTTATATGTTTGCCCCTATTGTTATCAAGATCACAAGGAGGATGGAAGGATTGGGATAAATGAGATATGCCAAACAGGATGTGTAAGATAGGTAGGATGAAGGGGATGCATAAAAATGATGTATAGCAAGAAGATGGGTGCATAGCTGGAATCATAGTAGATGGAGGGAATTCATATCAGGAAACTGCCCCCAAGTGCAGATGGGGATTTACGCATGACACCTATTTGCCAGGTTTTCATCATGGTACTTATCCAAGGAACTTTTTTGCCAAGTTTTCACCATTGGATGGATTATTTCTCTTTACTATTTTATTTTTTTGGTTTTTTTTTTATTATTATTGTTTCAATTTTTTTGAATTTTTTGGATTTTTTGACTTTTTGGATAGCATGCAGAAGGAGATGGATAAGGATAGGGAGGAAAATAATCAAATTTAGAAGGAATGTGATAAGAAGGTGGATGAAGGACTTAAGCATCAAGTTCCATATGAGGTATTAAGAGCCCATGTGTGAAGCGATTGTTGGATGTTGGTACAACCTTATTAGGATAAATGAATTATGCTAGAGGATGAATTAGAGGGATTTGATGGGGATGATACATGGGATAATGGATGGGAGGTTGGAAAGTGTATGGATGGAATGATGGGGAGATGTGTTTAGGACCAACATTGACACATGTGGTGGTGGATGTGAAAAGATAAAAGGATTAATGGATGGAGAATGTGGGGATAATGGAGGAGATGGGATAATGAATTTTGGGAAATAAGGACCCAAAACAGATTTAGGATATGAAGGGGGTGTATGATTAGCTTTCAAATTAGCAACTTTGGATGTTGTTATATATTTTTTTTTTGAAGGTATTGCACCTTTTTTCTTGGGATTCACATGGTTTTAATTTTTGCTTTGGTGGGCCTTTGTGGCCTATGGAGTTGATTTGGATTTTGGATTTTATTTTTCTTTTCTTCAACATGTCATTTAGAGGGGACATGAGGAGTTTGATGTTCATGTGGATCTTTAGATTTAGGCATATTTTCTTTGGCATACAAATTGCTTTTACTAGCAATGGGATGGGTGTGAGGAGATGGATGATGTGAAGCGATGGAGGTAGAATTATGAGGATTTTGTGTAAATGGAGAATGTGTATGTATGTGCCTTTGTTGATCCTAATTAGCGGAACTGCGAGAGGGATGTTTATGATGGATGACATGAATAGGTGTTGGATGGATGAAAGGATGAGATGGAGGAGGTGATCTTGGGATATACAGACCCAAAGCAGACAGAGTGGGTGGAGGGACATAAGAACCCAAGATGGATGGAGTAGATGAAGTATGGGAGATGGTGGATGGAGGGATGTAAGGACCCAAAATGGATGGAGCAGATGAAGGACGAATATGGATGGTTGTTTTGAGGTGATACGATAAAGGAGGAGGGATGGTAGCATATGATCTAATGGAATGATGGGAAGAGCCGACATTTCTTTTGGAAAAGGCTCGTTGAGGATGTCTAGATGTTTTACCAACATCTTTAGATTGTGAGTCTTGAGAAATAGGTCCAAGACCTTGCATGTAGATTTGTTCTTTGACTTGGATGGGCTCTAAAATACCTTGGTCATGAAGGCCTAAACCTTTTCATTGATAGTTCATTTTCTTGAGCATGCGATCCATGATAGGATTTGTGTTATTATGAAAACATGATGCGAGTTTTCTCAACTGAGTTTTCTGACTATTAAAATCAAGTCTTTGAATATGAGAACCTAAAATTCGCATGAAATTCTAGGCTCTAACAGGGAGTCTCCAATGAGACAAGCCCTTATGGGTTTTGGCAAGAAAAGAGCTAGGTGGATATGATAGAGGCAAAAAATGAGACCTTGGTGAAGCGAGATAGGGAGTTTATCAAGGTTTTAATAGAAACATCAATGGCTTCCTTCATAGTAGTCTCTAATGAGGATAGCAGATAGAAAGGAAATTTGATGAGAGTTTTATTCATGAAGTGATTAAGAAGGGGTAAACAACAAAATTAAAAAAATTGAACCTACCTTCTAACATGATATACTTCATACTTGAAGAAAACATACCTTATCCCACAATTGTGGGAGTTTCTCTCTATCAAATTTAGCATGAAGTTTCACTAGAAACTCACCCTCTTTGAAGAAGAGGGTCATGATTTCATTATCCTACGCACTTTGTTGTGTCTCTTTATCTTTTTTCATTTACACAACATCCCAATTTCTTAGGTGATAATCTCCTCACTGACTTCAAAGGAAACACCACCCATCCTCACCTGGCACTTATTCCAAGCACTAGTAAATTGGATAGTAGACTTTCATCGTGCCCATTAAGGAATTCAAGGAAGGCACTAATCCCCCCTTCCATATAAATGTGCCAACGAAGGGGATCATTTTTTAACTCATTATAGGAGCCAGGTTCAATTCTAACCCTATCACCACCCATAGTGAAAATATCTAGGTGGTAGCATTGTAAACTAAATTTTTTGATAATACCTCTATACCAACACAACATCTAGAGCAAGATTAATGCTTGGCTTCTTATTTGAAAATAGAAATTTCTTGATCCAGGGATAATTATCACCTTACAAGATAATTGATTGCAAGTGTAGTCAAATAAATGAATATATGTGTTGAAGTAATAAATCTTATTACTTGGAAACATCATATTTAAGAAATAACCTAACCTACACAAATGCATACTCCTCAAATCTTTGCAATGCAATTTTATAATTAAACTCATGCCATTGTTCATTTTCAGGAGATCATACTAAAATTTTTGGGAGGAAGTATTAGGCATATAATTAATATCAAGGACAACTGTCAAAGTCATTGGTCAATGAGAAACCCCATCATCATAAATCAAGTGCCTAGCAATCATAAAAATACATCTACCAAGGATATTTTCCTTGTCACTGCCACCTCCACAGTCCTATTCTACATCACCTTTGAATCCAAAAGGGGTGAGGAATCAATTTCGACATACACATGAATGGATTAAATCCATTAACCTTTACCCAGTTCATCACCACCTTCACAGTTTCCAACTTTTTAGTCCACAGAACCCTTGAATCCAAAAGATGGGGATTCAAAATGGGGCTAGCTATTAAAAGAATATACAATACTATATATTCTAAAATTTGATTTCTTCTTTTAACTATCATCATTTGAAGGGGTGGTAATTTTTCATTCCTTTAAAAGGACAATTCTTATGTTCTCTAAGAAACTCACTCTATTCCTCCAACATCTTAGGGAGTTGCAACTTATTCCCAAATTATCCCAACGCATCCGCAACTCTATTCCCCTCCCTATATATATGAGAAATCTCATAATCATTGAATTCTAATAGAATATTTTGGATGTCATGAATAATATCACTAATAGACCACCCCGCATTAACCTTCCCCTCAACTGATTATATAATGAGCTCAAAATCTCCTTCAATCTACAAGTTTTTATTCCCAAAGAGATGGAAATTTTAACCCCCAAAAGCGTAGCTATTGCTTCAACCACATTGTTGGTTTTCATCCACAATCCCCTTGAGACGCCAACAATGACTTCACCACTGGGATATCATAGAATTCCTCCTCTACTTTCCAAACCTGGGTTTCCTTTAATAACCCCATCAAAATTTAACTTTCCCCAATCCATTAGGGGAGGTCTTCATTTGGTATTCTGGGGACAATTATTTCTTGAATTGTCGAACCTAGTGGGTTCCAAGGGTATTCCCCACCTATTACCAATTACAACTTCTAGATACTTTGGGGAGCTAAATAAATTTTTCCATTTACTTACAGAGATATTTTCCACCAAAAGCTTTGAGAAAGCCATATACACCTCCTTAGTATTTATTTCAAAATTTCTAAAAAATATATTATTCCTTTCTCTCCATATATCCCAAAATATATGGGGGGGAATCCAATTCCACAACTCTCTAATCAAATGATGGGAGTAGGGCTAAGTTCAATTCATAATAAACTCTTTTAGGAAATCATTTATTTCCCAACTAAACCCCAAATTTTGCAATGCTAATCCCTAAATTTCCTCAGAGAAAGCATAGTGAAGGAGCAAGTGTGGCATTGTTTCCTCCACTTTTTTGCATAAGGCACACATATTAGGGATTTGAAATCCTCTTCTTTTTAAATTGTCAAGGGTAAATGTGGGAAATTGTCCACCAAAAGAAGTTAATTTTTGGGGTGAGTTGATGATTCCAAACTTTGCTCCAAACCCTATTGTAGTTATCACTATCTAACAAAAAAACCTAAATAGATTTCAATGTAAACTTTCCCCTATTATCCTTGGCCTAAAAAATCCCATCATCCTTTGTACACAAAGGGATCCTAATCAACTAAATTTCCTATTGTAGGATGTGAGCTTTCTAGATTGAAGTTCCACATGGTCATTACTGTAGGCCTCAATATTCCTCCATTGTTAACACTATCAAATAGCATTAGGTAGTCAACAACTAGCCTATCTAAACCTTTAAACAAGTGATGGTTTTTCAAAGGCTGGTAAAAATTCAGGAATCCTACCAAAAGGAAATTATAAGGCCATTCCCCAACTTCCATTTTAGATCGTACTTAATAAGATTTTTAGATTTGATGATATTGTTCAAAATCAAAGAACCACTAAGAAACTTGGATTCAGTTAGGTTCCTAATAAATTGAGTTTTGTTTAAGTATTTGGATTTCATAATTCCACACCAATCCTTAGTATTAAATATAACCCAGGTCCCAACCAACCTTAGACATGAGTGGTTTGTTGGTGAGGCAGATCTTTCTAATGCCCATTCCCCCATTAGATTTAGGAAGAAAAAATTCACCCCAATTTATGAGGGCCATTATTTTCCTTTCTTCCATGCTAGAACAAAGAAAATTCCTTTTAATTTTTTAAAATTTGTTAGCAATAAATTTAGGGATCTTGAATTTAGAGATAGGAAATTGGTAGGAATACCTTGTAAAGAGGAAACAAGAAGTTGTAATTTTCCTACATGACTCAAGAGCTTACCTTTCCAACCTACCAATTTTTTGGAGCCTCTCTAAAGCCGAGTTTCCAAAAAGGTGTGACCTATTTAATAGTAAGTGGGAGCCCTAGATAAACACTCTAAAGAGAAGCATAAGAACAACCCACTATAGTTTTTACTTTCCTCTGTAACTCTAAGTTTGTATTGAAAAAATAAATCTTTATCTTCTCATAATTGATACATTGGCCAAAAATAGTTGCATAATTGTTTAAACATGTCTTCCATATCCAAGCTTCCACCATCGAGGAATTTTGAAATAGTATAATATCATCAAAAAAAATTTAGAAGGTTGAAGGGTTAAGAGAGGTAGTAGCTTTGATTCCCTTGAGAGCACCATTATCAAGTAATCTTAAAATATTTCTTCCCATGACTTTAGCCAACATTATAAAAAGATAAGGGGAGAGAGGATAACCCTATCTAATCCCTCTTTCAAAGCCAAAGAATCCTTTGGGGATTCCATTCAAAAGCACCGAGAGCTTGATCATAGACACACATTCCTTGATAAGATTGATGATCCTCTCATGAGCCAAATTTTTTTATAACTTTAAATAAGAAATTCCAAGAAACTCTATCGTAAGCTTTAGAGATGTCAAGTTTAAAACCATACCACCGAGGTTACTCCTATGGATGGAATACATTATTTCATGGGTGGAGTTTAGAGCATCGAGGATTTCTCAACCTAGTACAAAGCCTTTTTGGCAACCACTGATAATTTTTCCTAGTAAAGGTTTTATCTTATTCACAAGGTTTTTAGAAAAGATCTTATAAACAGTATTACAAAGGCTAACAAGTCTAAAATCAAAAAATTTAAAGGGGTCAATATTTTTGGGGACAAGAGAAATAAAAGTTTTATTGAGCTATTTAAGCAGTTTTCCAGATCTAAACAAGTCTTTATCAAACATATAAAAATAAAACCATAGGGTATGTGCAGGATCATCATGGAAAAAATAGGCCCTTAAGTGGCGAAAATTTTAGAAAAATCAGAGTTAGGCAACTTGACGTAAAAATTTGAATAAGTTATTTATATTATTTCAAAAATATGTAAGAATAGAATCTATAGCAAATTGAATGTAGTTTCTAAACTACTAGGTTTTAAAATCTATTTGGTGAAAATTTGAAATTTCAATGCAATAGCACTTAAATTTGAGGGGAAAAATAAGAAGTAGGTGTCTGTCTGACCACCCTAACCTCAATAAAATGATAATATTTTTTTATAATATTTTATATATAAGTAGAGGACTCATGTCTAGATGTGATGCATATTTTTTTGTAATTTTTTTCCAAGTAAATAATTAATTATGATTTTTTATTACAAATTTTAAAAAATATTAAAACTCATATGTCTGACAACCTTAATATTGTTTTATTTTTATTGTTTTCTCTTATTACTTTTATTTTTTGTCTTATTTCTTGGCTTTTATAGACTCTCTAGTTTCACTTTTCCCTTGCTTCTCCCATTTTGTGTCAACTTCTTTTAATTTTTGCATTCTTCTCTCTCTTTTTAATTTAAGTTAATTTTTTGTGTTCTATTCCTTCCTCTTTTATTAATCTTTTTCTCATTTCATTTTCAATTTTGTTTTCTTTACCTCTTTCATTCATTAGGTGTTTAGTGCCTTCTCTTTATCTTATTATTCATTATATTTCTTTCTTTTGTTCACTATTTCTTTTGTCTTTGTCTATTTTATTTTTATTATTTTTCTCCTTTTATTTTTATTTTATTTTTGTCCTATTTTCCTAGCCTTTTTAATCTCTCTTGTTATTACATCTTTCTCAATTTTATTCCACCTTCCTATCTCATTTCTCATGTGTTTTCTTCTTTTCTCTTTCTATTGTCTTCTATTTAACATATTATTTTCACTCTTTTGGTTTGATTCCTTAAGTTTCTCCAGTCACTTTCCTTCATCATCTTGTTACACTTTTGTGATCTTTATATTATGTTGAATTTTCCCTTATCTTTCCTCTTGGGTTTGATGGTGTGTTTTCTAACCTTGTTTGACCTCTTTATTTTAATATTTAATAGTTTTTTTGGGTTTTGTGTTTCCCCACCCTCACACCCCTCTCCTTTTCCTATTTATATCCAAGTCTGCTTATCATCTTTCAATTCTCTCTTTCTGCCATTCATCCTGATGATGGATCATGGAGTATGATCCGAAACGTTGATGTAAAAAATGCACACAGTTTATCCAGAAGTTTTGAAACCAACCTTAACTTGGTCAAAACTTCATGAAATTCATTTTTTTTTAATCTTATAGTATGTGAAGCATAGAATGTGACACATGTTTCAAATTCAAAAAATGTGATACCGGGTTTGAAAGCTATAGATTTTTTCAATCAGCCTATCAATCAGGACTTTAGTCGTAATTCAAATAGAAAATGAATAATAATTATTTATTAAATTCAAAGTAAAACACTATTTATATTGGTGGAAAGCTGAAAATATCCTTTAAAAACCTTTTCGTTTCATCAATTTTGGGTAAAAAAAAAGTTGTCAGCCACATACCCTACACATACCCATCATATCGCTACTTTTTGGCTCATCATGATCCTGCACATACCCCATACAATATCCCAAAATTATTGGAAAAGGGAAAGGGGAAAACCATTCGGGCCTAGGGCCTTATAAGCCCCCAAAGAGAAAGTGAAATCTCTAACTTCCTCTTCAAAAAATAACCATAATAGAAGAGAATTTTCTTCACAAGATAAGGTTGAAGGGATTTCGTCTAATAGCTTATCTTCAATCTCACTAGAGGGGTCAATGACCTATTCAATCATAGTAGATTGTAAGTACCTAGAAGTAATTTATCCTAGTTGTTCATTAGAGGTACCCATAGCACCATTATCTCTAGTAATTCTAGTTATAATATTCATTTTCTTTTCTCTTAAAGTAGACAAGTGAAAAAAAGTGAAGTTTTTATCTCCCTCTTTTAGCCACTAAATTCTAGATTTTTCTTGTAGAAAATATTTTTTTGAGATGTTTATCTAGTCTTATCGTAAGGAGTTCTCTACCTAGCAAGTTTCCTCATCTATGTCACCTTGAGCCATTCTTGTTTGAATATCCTTTAGCTTAGTAGTTATAACCTTCTTTCATTCCAAGACATCCCCAAAGATTAACTTATTCCAACCTTTGACTTTATTTTTAATAGTTTTGATTTTTCAAGCCACCCTATACATAGCAAAGCCATGGATAAGGATATTTCACCACTTAGAGATACAATCTCAAAAAATAGGATGAGTAGGGGTTTATGGTCAAAAGTTAGAGTTGTTGATGATGTCCCAAGTATAAGAAACTAGAAATTTTTAAAGCTTAACTTGGATGAGGATTTTTTATTATACAATGTAAAACATTTTTTTTTGGTGTCTTGTGTGTACGTTTGATAATTTATATAGGATTTGTACTAAATTTGGTTGAAAGCAACTACAATAAAAGTTCATATATTTGAAATTTTTGTGACATTCAACATGAAGGCCATTGAACTTGATATAATATGCACCATGTTCAAATTATTATATGAATCTAAAATTTGAGTTTAGTGGAAAATTTGAGATGTTAATTCTATTAGAGTGTAAACCCCATGTTATTAGTCCCTTTTGAGTTACCATGCTTTCAATACACCATTTGGTTGTGTAACTAGACAATGTGAATGTGTACCTTAGACTATATTTGTTTGATTGTTAGATCCTTAGTGGTTTGTCTTATGTTTAAATGTAACTTTTTGAAAGGTGTATATATATATATATATCCATCCCCCTTCCAATCACTTTTCACAATAATTTTGATTTCATTATTTATTGTATTTTTTATTTAGTGTATCTTAACACTATCATACATAAACTTGTCCATTCTTATTATTTTGTATTTTTCCTTTATAAGCTCTCTCAATTTATAGATTTATCATTCTTTCCTCTCTAAAAGGCATCATTCATAATTTAGACTATAAGATGAGAAAGTTTTTTAAGAAGGAAATTTAAAGAAACAAATAGAATTTGGTCAATTGGGATAAAAAAGAATCAACCTAAAGAGAGGCATATTAGATTTCAGATCTTCCCTCTTAAACAATATATATTTTTTCCAAATTATATCAAGGATATTGTGTGTGGATAACAAGCTTTATGTGGGATAATTGTTAGGCATAAGTATCTAAATGTAAAGAATATTTTTTTCCTTCCTAAGATGTCAACCCTTGGAATAGGTTCTCAAATATGGAAAACAATTAAGTTGAGGATTAATATAATTAGTCTATCCTTTTTGGATTGTGGAGAAGGGTGACCTTAGACTTTTTTGGGATGATGCATGTGACCAACATAGCCCTTTTGTGTGGAATTTTAACATCTTGAATTAAACAAGAAATGTGTCAAATTTGGCTAGAGTTATGTTTCTACTTTTAGTATGAGGTCATGCAAGATTATGTGAGGATCTAGAAATGAAAAACTAGATATCTTTGTCCAATTCAAGAATTGCCTCTTCTCATTGACTAATTATCTCATATTATAGCATCTTGGAAGATCTCTTTATATAGACATTAAAATATCCTCTAAAGGGATATAGAAGGTTATCCAATCTAAAAAGTACAAACTAGTTATAAATCTCTTTTGGAAAAAACCTAGAAGTTAAGAATTCTAAGATTTGGAAAAGGATATGGCATACCAAATTTTGGTCAATAAATTTCATTATCATGATAGTCTCTAAAAATGTGGGGTTGAAAAAAATCATAGATATCGCTCATTATCGAAAATATGCAAAATCTATCGATCTCCTCTAAAGTGAGGGTCTCTTCATGCGCAGTTGATGTGAATGGCATGGGCTCCACTAGTGCTTCCATGGTGCGGGTCTGCATTGGTGCTAGGGCCTTCACCTTCCTGTGCAAAGGACAAAGTTTGCTAAGTTTTAAGGATGTTGTGAGGGGTGAAACCAGGGATTCAGATTCGCAACCGGGGTTGGAGGGCAACACTACTCTAAAATGGAGCCAAAGGATTGGGGCTATGGTCATGCGAAAAAGGAAGCCTTGCCTCACCAACCATCATCTGCAAAGGGCACTAACGGGATCGCAAACTCCATGCATATTGGACCTGCAATTAGGGTTTCCCACGCGTTCACCACACCTGAGATCTGGATGGATAGGCTAGTCAAAGATTGTGAAGAATATTTACAAACTAATGCCTTAATTTGTAGATTCACCAAGGTCTGGCCAAAACTGTGCGATTTGCACTCCTGGACTTTGGAAACTTGGAATAAGTTTATAGAGGATGAAATTTGTTTGTTCCCCTATGCCAGAGGGTTTTTTATTATTGAATTTGAATCTATTGACGACAAAGAATGGGTACTAAAAAATGGTCCATGGGTGTATCAAGGGGACTTTCTATGCATGAAATCTTGGTATGGTACGGGTATGTGCAAGATCATGGTGCGCCAAAAAGTGGCAATATTTGTAGGGTATGTGGTTGACGACTTTTTTTTCACCCAAAATTAATGAAACGAAAAGGGTTTTTAGAGGAGATTCTCAGCTTTCCAAAAATGTAAATTATGATTTAATTTGAATTTAATAAATAATTATTATTCATTTTCTATTAGAATTATGACTAAAGTTCGATCGATAAAGCTGATTGAAAAACATTTATAACTTTCAAAGCGGTATCATAATTCTTGAATCCAAAACATCGTCCTATATGCTTCACATACTATAGGATTAAAAAATAAAAATAAATTTCATGAAGTTTGACCAAGTTAAGGTAATTGACGAATTTTTATTTTCTAAAAGTTGTAATAAAAAATTCATAATTAATTATTTACTTGGAAAAAATTACAAAAATTATGCATCACATCTGGACATGAGTCCTCTACTTATATATAAAATATTACAAAAATAAATTATCATTTTATTGTAGTTAGGGTGGTCGGACAGACACCTACTTCTTATTTTTTTCCTAAAATTTAAGTACTCTGCATTGAATTTCAAATTTTCACCAAATAGATTTTATTTATTTTTAAATAAACCTAGTATTTTAGAAACTACATTCAATTTTCTACAAATTCTATTTTTACATATTTTTGAAATAATATAGATAACTTATTCAAATATTTACGTCAAGTTGCCTAACACTAATTTTTCTGAATTTTTTGCCACTTAAGGGCCTGTTTTTTGCACGATGATCCTGCACATACCCGTACCCATCTTTTGATCCAAGAACTGAAACATTTTCCACTGCCTTTTTTTGGGTGCAACTGCCTTATCTTCCATTTTAATTATGGGAATTCGATTGTTTGCCAGCCATTAGCAATGGGTTAGGAAAGTTTCACTGCAACTCAGAAGAAACTCTAAATTACCAAAGTTCCATCTGTGTGCGTATTTGGGTGGAAATGGATCTTTCCAATGGTCTACCAGTGGAGATCGTACTAAATTTTGGTGATCGTTGCTAGAGGAAGCCTATGGATTATGAAAGAATAGCCTTTCATTGCAGGAAATGCTTTGCAATTAACCACTTCACACCCCAATGTCAAAAGATATGCACCCACAAGTGAGATTCTAGGGGAAGGCCCACTTGGTGGATTGGGGTAGAACCCAAACATTATGTTATACAACCTAGCTCACAAAATGAGTCCCTCTCACCTCAAGATTTTTCAATAACTCATTCAAGCACACAAAATGCTCCCACTGATTCTGATTCAAAATTGCCAATTGCTCAGTAGGGTGCCTTTAGCTCATCCGGGGACAACTCCACTGTTCGTGATCCCACTCCTTCCTCAAAGTCTAAGATTTCTCTCCAACATTGGGCATCTTCATTGACATCACATTCTGAAGGAAAATCTATTTCCCGTCCAGAGCAAGTGTGGACAGAGGTAAAAAGGAAGAAACATCCCAAGCACCAAATGACTTTAAGCTCAGCATCAAAAGAACAGAGGTTGGAAGGAAAGGGTAACCATGAATTGGCTCTAGAAATAGGAGGCTCGAAGGTGGCAGTAAAAATGGAGGCTGAAGATGTCACAATGAGAATGTTGGGGATGAGGGCCCCCAATTGCAACCTCACTGGTTCATAGCTCCAATCAAAAGCAATAGTGAGAATCCAGTGTTTGCAATGGGTAGGAATGGAATAAGCCATGGGAAAGGGTAAATTTGGTTTAGTATGGTCTTTTTGTGCTCCCCATTCATGGGTTTGAAGCAGGTTTTTGTGCTCCCCAATATTGGGTTTGAAGCAGTCCAATTTTTTTCTTTATTCACTTTATGGGCGTTGCCCCACAAGAAGTGATTTACTGAGCAAAAAAAAAATGTGGGGTTATTGATCTAAATATATATATATATAGCCTGCCCATTTTTCATTTTCCTTTATTTTCTATGGTATGATTTGTTGGTAATTTCAAGGAATAATTATGATTGAATCCAAGATTCTCTTATAAATCAAGCATGACCCTCTTTGAAGCTAAAAAAAATTAATTTATTGCATGATATTGGTCCTAGTCTAATCTACTATAATATTTAGTGGGAACATTATTAGATAATTTTCAATGGTACAACTAGACATATCAGTCATTTTTGGGGTATAATTATATAGCTAATCTAAAAGAAACTTATTAATTTTGGATTCAAGATTATCAAGCAAGTTTTTGGTGGGAATTTTGAGTTTTGATGAGATTTGGTAATCTTTTGGTTTCTGTATACACCTGAAAATGGTCACATCACAATAGTCTGGTAATTAATTAAATATTTTTAATATTTAATTAAATCTTTGAATTCAATCTACATTATTCATTCTTTCATCTCGATTAAATAAAAAAGTTTATCTAGTCACTTTTCTTATCCATTTCTTAATTAATTAAATAAACATTACGATTTATTTATATTAATTATCATATAATCTTGACTTGAATATTTTAGTCAAATTTAGATCATATATTCTTTTCTTCTAAAATTCCTCAACATTCATTCAAAATACCATTCACAATTAAATATTTCAAATATTTAAATAATTCCTCTAATTTGATTCCAAATATTCCATATTTCTTCTAAAGTCTATTCACAATTAAATATCCAAAATATTTAATTAAATCTTCTATAGTCCTAAAATTAAAAATTAAGCTCACACAAAATTAAATAAATTTTTTTATTTATTTAATTTGCATTATCTTCAACAACCGTGAAACAAACTGCCAAAACAGGAAATTAAATTCCTCTGTTCCTGTGCAAGCTTGTTCCCATGGGTTGAAGACAGGATTCCATTCTTCTCTCCAACCTCCCAACCTCTTCCATATTCCTCTCAACCTCTCCATCGCTCACCATTCAAACTTACCAGACAACCTCACAGTCGTTGATCTTTGCCAGCCAGGATTGTGCCTGCAAAAAGCTATAAAAAGGACTGTCGGGTCTTTGCAATCATATAGAAGCTTTCAATAGAATAACTATAGCCAATTTGCAATAGCATAAGCCTTTTTAGCATTCACAACATTCTCATTTCATAGCATAGCATAATAGCATAGCATATCATGGCATATCCATTTCATTTCATAGCATCTTCAATCCACAGCCCCTGTGCATAATCCATAGCCACTGTGCATATCAGTATCAGCATTCTCACCTCCACCAGCATATAGGATAGAGAAGCTTTATCACTTTGCATACTCATTCTACAGATTTCCATTTGGAGAATCCAAGCTTACACAATCTGAGAGCAGCAACTTTGAACAAATCTCTGGAGATAGAGGAAGATGGAACGCCTCTGAAGAAGCTTCATTTATTTCTTTTGAAATCAATTAAATTAGCTTTCCTTCAATTTAAATTTTCATTATTTGTGTTTTGTTTATTTCAATTTGATTGCACATAATTAACATACACATTTTTGGCGCCCACCATGGGGCTCTTGCCCCTATTTTAACATCTTTTTGCAAGTTTTTCTGACAGGTTACAGCCAAAAACAACGGATTAGCGCAATAAACACGTTTCAAGAAAATTCATACCCAATTTAGCACCCTTAAATAATCTTATAGCTCCCTTAAATCATCTTACAGCGCTTTGAAGCCATCCTGTAGTGCCCTTGAAGCATTTTGCAGTGCTTGTAAGCCATCCTACAGTGCCCGTGAGCCATCCTCAGTGCCCGTGAGACATTCTGCAGTGCCCATGAGCCATACTGCAGCACCCATGAAGCATCCTGTAGCGCCCATGAGCCATCCTGCAGTGCCCATGAAGACTGTTATATCGCATTTTTGAAAAACCTACAAACTATAAATTGTAATTTGAATATAGTTTGATTGAATCCGACGCGACCGCAGACAGCCAATAACTTTGAATTAAAATTAAGCAATCCTAGGGTAGTCACATAAATGGAATGAAGCAATCCTAGGGTAGTCACGTAAATTAAAATAAAGCAATCCTAGGATAGTCACTTCATTTTTAAATTTGGGGCTAAAAAGAATTTCCTGTCTTTGTGAAACAATATCTTCACCTAGCATAGTAAATTTTTATTTTGGGCTTAAAAATGAATCTTTGATTGCTTTACTTAAACGGTGATAGGCCTATGCCCTCCCCTTAACTGGGTGATCAAAATTCCAAACTCATCTCTTTCCCTTTATGCAATTTCCAGCTTTATTAAATACCTTTTAGAAGGCCTGCCGTAGTGGGAAAAAGTACTCACCCTACAGGAACGACCTAAGTGGGAACAACTAAAGCCAAGTTTTCCAACCTACTTTAATCAAATGTGGATGGTTGATGAAAATCCCATTCGATGGTAGTGTGCATTGATAACCATCCCCAAAGCCTTTGTTCTAAAGGTAGGGAGGTCTCTCGAGGGAGTCTATCATTTGCCGCACCGAATGGAAACCCTTACTACGAACTTAGTGTAGTATCCAACCGAAGTCAATTTTTGAACGTCATAATAATCACAGTTTAGGGGAGGGAAGAATCTACCCCCAAGATACTCACCATATAACTGCCAAGGACTATTTGCTCAGGGGATCCGGTATCCACTTCTGTCACTCTGAGTACGCACCTAGAAAAGACAAAAACACGGGCGCCCTTTCGGGGGTGACATAGCTATGTGAGTCAATGTAGTTTTAAGATGTGGGTTGTTGATTACTATGATGACCTACTTGTGAACTAAGAGTGAGTCTGTTTGAAATGCTTATCATGTGTAAATCCTGTTAAAACAGTTTTTGAAAAACATTTTGATCATACACTTGATGTTTAGCATAGTACTTAAAACAACTATTCTATAAATTGTTTGATGTGTTTTCAATACATTAATTCAGTTAAGATCATCCAACACTTGCGATCACATTGATTACTCTCATGTTACGAAATTGGAAATCCACAACCTTTGTTAAGAAGTCCGTTCTCAAAAGAATAAAAAAACCAAAGAAACCCCTTAGCCACAAGAAACTATTGAAGAAAAGACGATTCTTGTATCAAAGCTGAAATTTTTTACTCAAATATAGAACCTTTCTTCATAGGTATCAGGACTGCGTTAGAGGTTTCACTGATGATTATGCTATAGAACCTTTGTACTCGCAAGCTTTATTTCAAAGAAGAGCCCTTTCTCAAAGGCATAACCATAGTTAACGTATTTGTTTCTGTTATATTCCCCAACCTGCAATTGAATATTCTACTTGTCCAAATCAAATTCTGCAATAGAGAACTCAATCACATTAGGCATTCATTACAAAATCCATCCTTTTACAAAGCTATGATCAAAACTTCATAAAGTGAAAAATCATCCTTTTCTCGATCTTTTGCTTAAATTCCCACCAATAGGATTTTCATCCTTTCAATTAGGGAACAACACAAGCTAAAGATTAGAAACCTTTGTAAGTCATAGAATCTTCATTCTATCCGGACTTTCATATCTATCACAAATTGCACTATTTCATTCTTTTGATCAAAAGTGAGTAAGAATTTGGAACACAACTTATGCCTGTCTTCACGAGATCTCAAAAACACATGGAAAAAGACGAAGGAGAAACCACTACAAGCAAAATGGATGACCATACTGAGAAAGAAGAGGATACATTTAATGTTGATGAATTAACAGAAGAAAAGCTTCAAGAAGCAGAACAAGATCCCCAATTCCATACTCTTATGGAAAGGATTTTAGAACACAACAAAGAAAGATATTTTCTTTCGTTAGCTAATCAAGGAGCTAAGTTACCTTACAATTTCGATATAGAAGGATTAAACAAAATCCTGAAACTCCTCCTACTAACTTTAGTGCCCTTACTCAACAGATAAAATAATTACAAGGGAAAATAAAGGAGATGCAAGGGGGTACAACAAAGAAGTATGTTTTGCAAGACATCTCTCCTTATCCATTCGATAGGAGTCTTCAAATGATCCCTTTTCCAAAACATTGTGAAATCCCTAAATATGATAGGTACAATGGAAAAACTGATCCCATTGAACATGTGAGGGATTTCTGAAATATGAGTCTCAAATTTGCCTATGACGATACTTACTTAATGCGATTATTTCCACGAAGTCTAGGTGCACAATCCATGGAGTGGCTTTCTAAGATTACTCCCCCCATCAAAACCTTTGAGGAGTTAATAAATCAATTTATATCTCAATACTCCTATAACATTCAACACCAGATAACAATGCTTGATCTTTGTAAAGTGAAACAAAAAGTAGGAGAATCCTTCACTACATTTTTGTAAAGGTGGAGAAGGTTATTCGCATGATATTCCCGTCCTATTCCTAAAAAGGAAAAGATGGATATCTTCATCAATAGCCTAGATCAAGAATTAAGCTATAGACTTAACCTTCATTGTCCTCATAACTTTGAAAAATTGATTGAAAACGCAATCACCATTGAAGGGGCCTTGGTTAAACGAGGAGTGATAAAACTTGATAATCCAAGTACATCCAACCAAAACAACAACGATAAAACAAGGTTTTGGAACAGAAATAAAAATGTTGTCAATGATGGTATAGTAGATGCAAATAATCTACGAACAAGACCATCTATCTTTAATCTATCAAGTGCTCCACGAAACAATCAACAAGCAAATACCAACCAACAAGCAAGCAACAATCAACAAGGACAAAACTCCAAACAAGAAAGCATGACCAATCAAAACACCAAGGATAATCGTGGTAATTTCAATAACAATCTCGGCAATACCCAAACATCAAACCCGTCCAGACCTCCATTCTTTTCAAATAGACGGAATTTTACCACTTTGGGTCAATCTCTTGAGTCTGCTCTCAAGGAGCTTCTTGATAATGAGGTTATCACCTTACCACCACAAAGAGATTATGAGCCACCAGTCAAACCACCATCGTGGAATGACTTGTATTATTGCAATTATCATCAATGTAAAGGTCATAGAATGAATAATTGTCAAGCTTTGCGAAATCTAGTATAAGATTTAATTGACAATGGCACCATTACAATTGAAGGACATCATACCAATGACGATCATCAAGCATTCAAAGATCCTTTACCGAACTATCAAAAGGGGGAAACATCAAATGCAAAAGAAAAAAGCGTACATAATGTTGAAGACAATATAATCCTTCACATCTATGTTGATGATCAACGGGTTAATGTTATCAAAATCAAGGGAAAACAAGAATATCAACAAGTTAATGTGACTATGAGAGGACAAGAAAAATTTGTTTTAAAAGGAAGTTCATCTAAGACAACTATTCCTTCTCCAAATCAATATAATCTAGTTGATCAATTAAGAAAAACATCAGCTCAAATCTCCATCCTTGAACTTCTCAAAATATCCCCCATACACAAGAATATTTTAGAAGAAGCTCTTGTAAACACAACTGTTGATACTGATATGGATGTAAACAAATTTCAAGCCATGGTGGGACATTTGTCTTCCCCCACTTGTCTTTCATTTTCTGAAAAAGATGATGCCTCTATGACACATCCACATAATTCATCGCTCTATCTTGAAGTCATGATCCATAAACACCGAATCAGACGTGTCTTAATAGATGGAGGAGCTGGTTTAAACATTTGTACTTTAAAGTTAATACATGCCTTGGGAATATCAAAAAATTCTATTGATCCACGAAGGAAAATAGCTATTAAGGCATATGATGATGAAGAAAGAGCTTCTAAAGGACTAATATTGCTACCTATCAGAGTGGGACCTGTTATGAAAAATAACTTTTGTCAGGTTCTAGATCATGACCTTTCTTATAACATACTTTTGGGTCATCCGTGGATTCATGATATGCAAGCTGTACCATCAACGTACCATCAATGCCTCAAGTTTCCATATGATGGACAAGAAATAACCATACAATCTGATTACAATAGCACACAAACTTGTTCAAATCTTCGAGCAACTCAAGACGCCTTTGTGCCACATAATAGGGAGGCTCTTACTGTTTCTTCTTCCAATCTACAAGGCCAACTGCAAGAATTGACAAAGAATCTTGATACTAAGCTAAATTTTAAAGACAAAGGGGTAGGTGAATATTCACTATCTCTTTCTACCTTACCTCCTTCTCTGAGGTCACATGGTCAACCAACCTTATCAAATCAAAAGATTGCAACAGCCTCTACATCCCAAGCTTCTGTGCCAATCACAAAGTTTGACGAAAAATTCATTAAAGCCAACACCACTAAAGAAGAAGCTGAAGATAGGGACATCCTAAGTTGGCTATACAAAGATGAAGATGAATCTCTCTTGCACATTAAGTTACCTACAGAACAATATGGTAAGGGGTACGCTATCATGCAGAAAATGGGCTATGACGGAAATGGTCCTATAGGAAAAAGAAGAGAAGGAATCATGAAACCAATTCAACCTATTTCAATACATCCAAATGATAAAACAAGACTTGGATATGGTAGGGATAAAGAAGACTCTACTTCACAACAAGCACAATCAACTCATGAAGGAGGATCAATTTTAGATAAACCCCATGAATCAGTTTTCCAATTGCAGAATAGTTCAGATACTGATTCTAATGTATATGAATGGGACACCATTTATAATGATGAATTTTGGAGAGACAAACAAGTTGATACCATACACAAATATGCACCTGTTCTCATACAAGGAGAAAGTTCAAGGCCTCCACTTGATTATGTTTTACAAAGCGATCATGACTCAAGTGAGGACGAATCAGATTCTAACGAGATTGATAATCAACAAGAGAATACCATCATAGACCTTGTCTACTATGAAGATGACAACCGCATCATGACTTTGACAATTCAAGATCTTACCCAACCTAATGATCCCATTCCTTTAGTTTATCCAGAACTTATTGATTGGGACATTGACGCGCCTATCCATATCCCTACATTCCATAATGATGAGGACATTATAAATTTCCTTTTTTCCTCTAATGAGGAAAATAATTTTTTCATCCAAGAATTTCATACTCATGATTTCGATAAGGAGGGTGTCAAATCTCTTAGCTGCAAAATAAATGAAATAAAAGATGTATCTATCGGTGAAAACCAAAAAATGGCAGTGGTAGATCACAACAAGAGAAAAATAAAGAGCGAATCTGACAGTGAAAACCTTTCTGAGGCACTGAAGGATGAGAAACTTGACACTCTTCCCAAGCATTATCACGAAAGATCTTCTATTTTAATTGAACCAACAAAATCAATTAGCATAAGTACAGCAGAGCAGCCAAAAATCTTGCAAATTGCAGCGTCATTAATAGTTGAAGAAGTCCTGAAATTCATGGAATTCTTGAAGGAGAATCAAATCAACTTTGCTTGGTCATATGCTGATATGCTAGGGTTAGATCCTAATCTAATAATGCATCATTTATCTATAAACGCATGGGCAAAACCTGTGACGCAAAAGCTCAGAAAAATGCATCCACATGTTGCGTTATTGGTTAAAGAAGAATTAAAGAAGCTTTTAGATGTTGGGTTCATTCAAACTATTGACTATGCAGAACGGATTTCCAATATTGTACCTATTTCAAAGCCAGATGGATGCATTAGAATTTGTATAGATTTCAGAGATTTGAACAAAGCTTGTCCCAAAGATGAATTTCCTTTGCCCAACATAGATATGATTGTTGATTTAACTACTGGCCATGCAATGTATTCAATAATGGATGGATTTTCAGGATACAACCAGATAAAGATTGCACCAGAAGATCAAGATAAAACAACATTCACATGCCCTTGGGGTACCTATTGTTGGAATATAATGCCATTTGGGTTAAAGAATGCAGAAGCCACTTATAAAAGGGAAATGACGACAATTTTTCATGATATGATGCACACATTCATGGAAGACTATGTGGATGACTTATTAGCCAAATATCACACAAGAGAAGAACATTTAGAAATCTTATCAAAAATCTTTATCATAATGGAGAAGTTCAATGTTTGACTCAATCCAAAGAAATGTGTCTTCGGCGTTACATCTGGAAAACTCCTAGGATACAATGTTTCAGAAAAGGGCATAGAGGTTGATCCAGAAAAAGTACAAGCTATAATGGACATGCCGCCACCATGAAATTGCAGTCAGCTTCAATCATTGCAAGGATGACTACAATCCATCAGGCGGTTTATAGCTCAACTGGTAGACAAAAGCTTACCATTTACACATTTGTTGCATAAAAATGTCCCATTCAAATGGGAAGAAAAATGTGAAGCAGCATTCAATCAGATCAAGCATTATCTTATGAATCCACCACTTTTAATTCCACCCATTCTAGGAGAGCCACTCGTACTCTATATTTCAGCAACAGAAGTATCCTTGGGAGCATTACTAGCACAAGAGGATTCTACAAGTAAAGAAAGGGCCATATACTATATCAGCAGAACTTTAACAAGTCATGAATTAAAGTACACTTTCATTGAAAAAGCTTTCCTTGCAGTGGTGTTTGCTTCTCAAAAGTTGTGACACTATATGTTGGCTCATACAGTTAAGCTGATAACCAAAATTGATCCACTAAAATACCTCTTAAGCAAAGCTACTTTAACAGGAAGACTTGCAAAATGAGTAATGATCTTAAGTGAGTTTGACATTCACTATGTCGATCGAAAAGCTATTAAAGGATAGGTCATCACAAATCAGTTGGCCGAAGCACCTTTACAAGAAGAAAATCCAATGCATATTGAGTTTCCTAATGCAAACGTCTTCACAGTGACAGATAAGAACTCATGGAAATTTTACTTTGATGGATCTTATACACAACATGGCTCAGGGGCAGGGATTCTTTTTGTCACACCTGAAGGACATACCATTCCACAATCATATCGGTTGATGTTTTCTTGCACAAATAACATAGTTGAATATGAGGCATTGCTCATAGGGATAAAGATAGCCTTGGAATGGTGGATTACAGAGCTCCAGGTCTATGGTGATTCACAACTTGTTATTAATCAAATCAATGATGATTATCAAACTAAAGATGATAAGTTGCTACCTTACAAGAACATGGTGGATGCTTTTAAAAAGTATTTTGTGTCAATCAAGTTTTCACAAATCCCAAGGATTGATAATAAAGCTACAGATGCAATGGCTACAATTGCTTCATTATTACAACTATCAGAAGATCAAACCAAGCATGCATTCTTGGTGGAACAATTGTTTTCTCCCACCTATGATAATCCTGAGACCCAAGTCATATGTCATTTAACCGGTTCTGATTCACCTTTATCTGGCAAGACTTATACCTATTTAAAAAATAACATCTTGCCTCCGGATTTATCCTGAAACCAAAAAAGGAATTTCATACGCCAATCATCTTGTTATACCTTGATCGCTGATATCCTTTACCGACATGGTCTTGATGGTACACTCCTTTGATGTCTTGAACATGATGAATCTGAAAAAGCCTTACAAGAGTTTCATGGTGGTATTTGTGGAACTCATTCAAGTGGTTTAACCTTAGCCAAGAAACTTGTCAGAATGGGATATTATTGGCTGAACATGGAGAAAGAATCTTTTACTTTTGTCAAGAAGTGTTTTAAATGTTAGATCCATGGGAATCTTATTCATGCACCTGCACAGGAACTGCAACCTTTCACTCCAATATGGCCTTTTTCTTAGTGGGGACTAGATCTTGTTGGAAAAATTCATCCTTCATCATCAAATGGGCATAAATTCATTATCACAGCTACGAAATATTTTACAAAATGGATTGAAGTTGTTCCTTTGACGACCATGACCGGTAAACAGATCTCTTCATTCATTCTAAATTACATCATCTGTCGATATGGAATTCCTAATTCTATCATTACTGATAATGGGAGGCCCTTCAAGAATCAGGATGTGGATGAGCTTTGTGAAAGATTTCACATCCAACATAGGTTCTCTACACCTTATTATCCACAAGGTAATGGTCAAGCAGAAGCTTCCAACAAAACAATCTTGAAGATCTTGAAGAAGACAGTAAATGATGCAGGTCATGATTAGCATGTCCAATTAAATCCAGCTTTGTGGGCATACAGAACCAGCATTCGCACACCAATAGGAGCTATCCCATATGCCTTGGTCTATGGAGCAGAAGCAATCTTACCACTAGAGGTTGAAATACCTTCGCTAAGGGTCTCACTCAAGGGATTGATAAATGATGAAGACTATAGAGTATCTCGTCTACAAGAGTTAGAACTGTTAGATGAAAGGCGTCAACATGCAGCTGACCATTTGAAGGGTTATCAACAAATTATGTCTCGTAGCTACAATCACAAAGTTAAATCATGGACATTTCAAGTAGGTGACTTAGTCTTGAGAGAAAATCCACGTAATCAACAAGACAGAGAAAAGAAAGGGAAATTTGAACCAAACTGGCTTGGTCCATTTGTCATCATTGCAGCATATGGTTCTGGTGCATATCAGTTATCTACATTAGAAGGGGACCTGTTTGAAGAGTCGATCAATAGCATTCATTTGAAGAAATTCTATGTCTAAATCAGAAAAAGTTCAAAAAAATCCAAAAAAAATAGAAAAAGTCCTGAAAAAATCCAAAAAAATTAGAAAAAGTCCTGAAAAAATCCAAAAAAATAGAAAAAGTCCTAAAAAAATCCAAAAAAAATTAGAAAAGGTCCTGAAAAAAATCATAAACATTAGAAAAATCTTGAAAAAGTGCAATAAAAACAAGTGGTGAAAACCTGGCAAACAGGCGCTACTTGTGATCAAAATAGGCTCCTTTATCTATTAGTTTATGTCTTGCATTCACTTTCGGCGTCATCCGTTCATATCTATCATCTGTACATATCTTTCATATCCATATCATATGACAAGAATCCTTCTGTTTCATCATGGCTTGATGAAATTTGTACATATCCATACTCTTTAGGTTAAGTTTACACTGGGGGAAAAACACAGAAACATAGACTGAACAAGAGAGGGACAACAAGATTTTTGAACATCACAAATAGACACAAAACAGTTTGTCAAAACACAACAAACATGGCTGTATCAAATCAATCACGACATACTTATTCATTGCCAATTGAAATCAAAACAACATGATCCAAACAAACATCAAAACAAAAACATCAATGTTGATAACCAACTTGGATGATCTTAATCTGAATAAATGTTTGAAATATTTTAGGCAAGATTTGAATGGTTGTTTGATTTTTCTATCATATCTCTGGAGCAATTCAATGATGTACTGAACTAGAAAAGCAAGGAAGGAATATGATTTTTCTTTGTCTGTTGTTTGCGAGGAAATCATTAGTACTATGAAAATTGGTCGCGAGACATGCTCTACTTCGTATCATTGATGACATTTTGGAATTTGCATGGGAAACGGGTTAAACTCTTGTCTGTTTATGCAAGCAAGTGGTACTCAGGTCATCTCGGTTCAATTATACCTAGATGTTTGTATTAACTTGCTATATCAAAAATCATGAAAGCAATACTCAGGTCATCACTGGTGCTAACATACCCTTTGATGCTTGTATTAACTTTCAACATTTCAATGCTCTATGATGACACAAAAAGCAAAAATAAGCTCTCCAAATGGCAATATTGTATGGATATCCTACATGACTAGTATAGATTGCATTCATGTTAGAATCTGCATTTTGCATTTATAGATTTCCCAAAAAGCTGGCAAAGTATCAAATAGTTCATATCTTTTCGCATACATGATTGAGTATATTTTGACATTCAACAAAAACATCATTTCATACATTTTTCATAATATTTGCATCATAAAATCATAAAATCAAAGCGTACATCATAATCAAAACATTTATAAGCATTCATAAATTATATTATCCATCATATTCATATAATCATTCTTCAATAGATTTCATTCATCTCATAAATCATGCATACATATACATCATAACCATAAAACCACCATATCATAACACATCATGCATATATAGCAAATCCATCCATTCACCATAAATCATCATTGCATTTCATATATCTCAAAAATGAATATCAAAATGTACAAGGATGTCAACTACACATGATATAACATCATAAAAAATGAGATCATCTCAGGGTGTATACAAATGTCTCAACATAGTATCACTAAAACATCATGTACAATGCACTAGGCAGTGCTATCCTCTGATGGTGCTGGTCTGGGACCTATACCACCTGCACCTGATGGACCTACTCTGCCTGTCCCTGATGGTCCTCCTGGAGGTAATGGCTGTGTCACACCCCTGCTAGTAGTCCGAGAGCGACTATGAGTAGACCGTGACTATGTATAACTCTCCCTCCACTCGCATGGAACCTCATCATGATATCTGGTCCTGTAAAACTCGGCCTCCCGGGTAGCTCTAGTCACCTCTCTCATCATATCACTAGGTAAGGTGCTCGCTGCTACTCTCTATAGACTATCTGCCAAAGCAATGGCCTGCTCACCCAGCTATCTAGCTGTATCTCTCTCAGCAGTAACTGAGGTCAACTGTCCCTGAAGCTGTGTGATCAAGGTATGTTCCTATACTAGCTGACTCTGTAAGCTCTGCACTATACTCTGCAAAGAAGATATCTGACCTGACACCATTGGATCTACTAAACGTGATGGATCTATATGTCTCATCCGTGGTCCGCCCCTACCACCTCTACTACCACCTCTACCACCCCTCCTGCCACCTCTATCACCTCTCCCACCATCATCATCTCCCCCACCCTCCTCATCATCACCATCTCCCTCTGAATCATCATCATCTCCTCCACTCTCATCATCATCATCTCCCTCTAAATCATCACCGTCTGACACTGCCTCTCTCTGTTATCTATGACTACCTCTCTATGGTCTCTGTATAGCAACTGGAGCAATAGGCTCATCAGGATCAAACATATGTGGTGCAGGATGCTCTAACACATATTGACTATACTCTGGCGTTGTCCCTGCATCAAGGACATCAACTCAGTAATCCCACATCACCACTCCTAAATTGGTGAACTCTACAACCGCTGCCTCATAGGAAATCCATGGACCCCATACTGCAAGCTTTGGCTGTCATCGTGCATAAATGGAAGAACCCATAGGCATACCTTGAATCCGACCAAACTACCAACATACTCATCTAGCAAGAAATCTCTCGATAATCCATGGAGTACGGCCAATAAGATATCTGGATGTACAAACATAGGGCATCTCCCTCGCATCCTTTGGCCATGCCTCACAATCTAAATATGGCCTCCAGCATACTGTATCCAGACCATCCAAGAGACGTTGCCAATGATCCAGTTTGCCCAGTCTTGGCTGAGCAATAATATCTGCATATCCCCATCTGTACAATTGACCGGTAGGTCGTCGTCCATGAGTCAACGGTCACATAATGGCAAAGTGCTCCCATGCCCATATCTGTAGTAATGAACAACCAACAGCAAAACTCTGGCCTCTACTGTATACAATATGATGTAACTCATCATATAAATCCCCTCAAAAAAAATTCATTTTTATTCACTTGAGCCATGCCATTTTTTCCTAGGACCTCACTAGACATAGATCCCCTTAAGCCATCCTATCACCCTAAACCATAAATAAATGTCTTAAGGGGTCCTAATATTACATTTCTTAAGGGGATCAAATAATTTCTCATAATTTGGTGAAGTTTCCCTAGGGAGAAAAATTTAACAATAATAAGATCATGCAAGATTGTAATATGAATGAGATAAATCATGATATAGGCTGATCAATTGATTTTTTAGGGTGATAGGATGGCTTAAGGGGATATATGTCTAGTAAGGTGCTAGGACAAACTGACATGACTCAAGTGAATAAAATTTTGGTGAAGTTGCCTAGGATCTTAATGAAATTTGCTTGCCTTAGGCATCTTCACCAAATTTTAATCACTTAAGCCATCTCATTTTGTACTGGGACCTTACTACATATATCCCCTTAAGCCATACTTTAGGATTTATTAAGGTGTCCTAATATGAAATTTATTAAGGGGATCAAATAAGTTCTCAAAATTTGGTGAAGTTGCCCAAGGCAACCAAATTTAACAATAATAAGATTATGCAAGATTATAATATGAATGATATTTCATGATCTAGGTTGATCAATTTATGGTTCAAGGTGATAGGATGGCTTAAGGGGATCTATGTCTAGTAAGTTCCTAGGACAAAATGACATGGCTCAAGTGAATAAAATTTGGTGAAGTTGCCTCAGACCTTATTGAAATTTGGTTGCCTTGGTCAAGTTCACCAAATTTTATTCACTTAAAATCCATGCCATTTTTTAGTAGGACCTTACTACATAGATCCCCTTAAGCCATCCTATTACCCTAAAACCTAAATCCCAAACTCTTAACCATAAACCCTATAGCATTCATAAATCGTCCTATATATATTAATAGTTAATTACACTTTCATTCAAGTAACATGCCTTAGACATAAATGAGGCTTACATATTTTATCATTTGTATTCAATTAGGCCGTTTCTATTGAATGGTTTAAGGTTATTTCCTAAACATGTATATTACATTTTGAAATTACAAATCTAATGCAGGTTCACTCATATCTTAGAGATCACATGGATCAATTCAAAAATATTCCAAATCCACCTCCACGCCATCCATATCCAATACCTTCACCTCCACCTCAACCCACTCCACCTCAATATTGGGTATGTGCAGTATCATCATGGAAAAAATAAGCCCTCAAGTGGGAAAAAATTCAAAAAAATTAGAGTTAGGAAATTTGACATAAAAATTTGAATAAGTTATCTATATTATTTCAAAAATATGTAAGAATAGAATCTATATCATATTGAATGTATATCTATTTAGTGAAAATTTGAAATTTCAATCCAATAGTACTTAAATTTTAGGGAAAAAATAAGAAGTAGGTGTCTGTCTGACCACCCTAACCAAAATAAAATGATAATATTTTTTTATAAGATTTTAGATATAAGTAGAGGACTCATGTCCCTATGTTATGCATTATTTTTGTAATTTTTTTCCAAGTCAATAATTAATTATGAATTTTTTATTATCACTTTTAAAAAATATAAAAACTCGTATGTCTGACCACCTTAACTTGGTCAAAACTTCATGAAATTCATTTTTTTTTTTTAATCTTATAGTATGTGAAGAATAGAATGTGACACATTTTTTAGATTTAAAAAGTGTGATACTATTTGAAAGCTATATATGTTTTTCAAGCAGAATATCAATAAAGACTTTAGTCACAATTCAAATAGAAAATGAATAATAATAATTTATTAAATTCAAAGTAAAGCATAATTTATATTTCTGGAAAGCCAAGAATCTCCTTTAAAAACCCTTTTCATTTCATCAATTTTGGGTTAAAAAAAGTCATCAGTTACATACCCGACACATACCCATCATATCGCCACTTTTTGGCCCATCATGATCTTGCACATACCCAACCCCCCACCTCCACCACCTGAAATCGATGGCGCTCATGTTTGTAAACACAAATCAATGCCAATGTTAGAAGCATCCAAGATCAAATCAACATTATTCAAAATGAAGAATGTGTCACACTACCTGTGAGGATGTTTGCATCTAGGAAGCAAACCATTGTTGCTGTTGTCAGGGCTATGGATGGGATCTTAGATGAGCATCGACAATGGCTAGAGGAGAGGAGAACTTCTTATTCTAAAAAGGAAAACACAAAGCAATGAAGAGATGTAGTAGAGAGCCACAATAGTTTCTAAATTAAGACAATGATCTTAAATAGTTATGAATTTATGAATTTGGTGGAATTTATGAACTTATAATGATGAATATATAATATTATACATTTTATGTCTATCTACTATATATATGTGTGTGTGTGTTTGTGTGTGTGTATGTATGTATGTATGTATGCATGCATATGTGTATGTATGTATGTATGTATATGTATTTATATGCATTAGACATAAAAAGAGCTTTTTGTGAATGTTTCAAGTTTCTTTTTTAGTATGTACATGTATTAAAATTTCATATAGTTCTAGATCTTAAATTTTGAAATTTGTATGTATTTACATAGTTTAGTTGAAAGATGTATGCATGCAAATTATGCATCGTATTTTTTATTTTAAATGTATGTATATGTTAAATTTATAATTTTGTATGCACATGCTCAAGTTCAATCAATGTATATGTATGTGTATGTATATGTATGCAAATTCTATTTCAAAAAAATTGCATGTTCAATTAAAATTTAACTATTTCTTGTAATTTTTAAAGTTTGTATGTTAATTTTGTATAATTTTGTATACACCTAAAATTGCTCATGAAATTTAATTAATTAAATACTAGTTATTTAATTAGTATTTGACTACATATAAATAAATTCTAAATTTATTTATATTGTTCATATTCTTTAATTCTTCAAATCTAAAATAATATTCTTCTAATTTAATTAAATAAACAAATTTCATAAGTTTGTTTTATTTAATTAAGTTTCACTAATCACGATTAAGAATTCAAGAACATGTCTTCAAATTTTTATGCCACCTCACCAAGGTCACATGAAATTAAATGATTCTAATTTTTAAATTAGAATTATTTTCAAACATATGGATTATTCCTTACACACTTCTTCAACAAATTTTCAAACACATGGTCTTTTCTTCCCACACTTTGGTCTTCTATCCATTTGGCATGTTTCCTTTGGTCGAAAGATTCCTCCATCCATTTGGAATGTTGTCGTTGGTCAAGGGGAAACCTTCTTGATTCTCTTCATTTCCACCATTCATCCTTCTTGTTTGCATCTAGACCATCGATTGTTTCCACATCACAAGATGCTTGGAAAGGCCTATAAATACAACTTTTTTCCATTGTATTTTGCATCCACATTTGAGTAGAGTTATCATGTAGGAACATTGTTTGAGCATTGGAGCATTTTCCAGCCTTGTAGTTACATTTTATATCATGTTTTGCATCATAGTTAGATCTTAGAACCACATTTTTCTTCATAGTTGCATTTTATGTCATCCTTTCCATCATACTTTCATTTTAGATTAACATATTCATAGATAGAATTTGAGCATATGGAGTATCATCTTATTTCAATACCATAGTATCTACCCTGAATAATCTAGCACCATCATTCATTCATCATAGTATCTAGTATCCTTTCCATCGTATAGTTTCATTTAGGAACTTAATTGGCTTGCATGTTGAATATCATCTCATTTCCTAAGTTTCCATTTTCACAACCATAATGCACAAAGAAATCTGAGGGCCAAATGGTTTAATAAATCATTGGGAATGGAGGACAATCAGACGTTCTTAAAATATTTGTTTAGCTACAAAATACAGTAGTTTACTTATTTCAAATCTTTGATATAATTTGTTTCATTAAGGTTTGTGTTGATTTACTAATAATTTCCACATTTCACACACACACAAAAATGACACCCACCATGGGGCCAAACCCCATACTCTAACAATTTTATAGAAAAATTCTTTTAAATAGGTTGGACGTGACTTTTTAGTACAACCGTGAATTCTTTTAATGCATACGAAAAATATTTTAGTGCTTATGACTTCTATTTTGGCACATTCGAGGAATATTTTAATGCATCCAGGGTCTGTTTCAACACATACAACATTTCTATCGGTGCATCCAACAAAATTCTAGCACATTCACTATTTTCTATAGTGCATTCAATATCTATTTTAGCGCATTAGGTTGTTCATTTAGTGCATTCAGTATCTGCCTAAGTTCATTTGATTGTCATTTTAGGATATATAGTAGTTGTTTTATCCCATTGGTTAGTTCTTGTAGGACATTGATGTTTTAGCACATGAGATGACTGTTTTAGTACATTGGGTTAAAATTGCAAAATCTGAGAACTGATTTGTGTTTTTTGCTTGTAGGTACTTTTATACATTGGTCACAGACAAATTTATCAAAATAATAATGATTTATGTAGGGTTTGGAGCTATTTAAATGCTTGATTTTGTTTAAGATAGGAATCTAGCTTAATTAGGAAGGATAAAAAACACCATGTCTTTTGTGCTTGATGAATGGTAGGCATATTCTCTCCCCTTAACTAGGTGACCAAAAAGCCAGACCCATTCACTTTTGTTTGCCAATATGAATTGATCATTTCACATGGGTTCTCTCTTTGTTCACACAAAACAAAGATTTATCTAGCTATAGATGTACTTGCTCACTTTTTTTTATCCATAGAGGGTCTTCCTTGTGGGAAAAAGTAATCACCCAAGGGAATGCCTAACTGGTAAGACACTAAATTCAAGTGACTTCCAACTAGGATATAAATGTGGGCACTTGGGGAAATTTCAAGTATCATGAGGATTGTTCTATTGCCACATGGATGATACCCCATGAATGGAATGCCTATATTAAAACCCTTTGTTGTAGCAAGGCTAAAATATTTAATCTATTTGTTGGTGCAAGAACGATTGCTCTAAATTCATCCCACATTCTTGTGGCTTTTAGTAGAGATGAAAAATATGTCATGGGAGATTCATGGGAATTAATGCTTGGCTGCCCCATAGAAGTGAGTGTTGTCAAGGGGAGCCAGTGGGGTCAAGAATCTAATAATCCACTATAAGTAAGCACAGTTGGAGTAAAATCCAAGTGGGAATTCAACAAATATAGTCCTAGATAGCCTAAGTTTGTACATGCTTGATATGTCTTTACCAATGTGTTTTTGAACCAATTTCAAACAAAAACATCACATGTGGAAAGTGAAAACCTTGATTCAAAAAAAAAATCATTGGAACAACCAAGTCTCTAACTAGAAAATCCAAAAAATTAAACAAATTTCCAACAAACTGCATCATTTTCATAGTTCAGCACATTTGTTGTGTCTTCTAGTGCTTAGGTGAAATCTATTAGCGCATCTATGCAAAAATCTAGCACATTTTTCCTTTGTTGTAGTGCATATATTCAATATTTTAGCGCATTTGTGCAAAAATATGGCATATATGTCCTTTGTTCTAGTGTGTTTGTGCATTTTTCCATCACATTTACCCTCTATTATAGTGCATTTGTGTAGTACTTTGGTGCATTGATCCTTTATTTTAGCACATTCAAGAAATCTTATAGCACATCTGTCAAGTATTTTAGTGCATCTGGGCTTTGATTTAGCACATCCATTAAATGCAAAACCCGGGAGTTAAACTTGTCTATGATTTCACAGTTTGAACCAAAAATAAAAAAAATCAATCCAAAATCATTCCTCAAGTACAATTGAGTCTAAACATGTGATTTATCAAATGATTTCATGAAAGATTAAAATCTAGAAACCAAAGTCCAAAGTTTTTAGTCCAAAAGCTCATGAAAAATGTCTCTCAACACTCTATGAATTTAGAGAGATATTGGTCTTAAATTTCTACAAAAGAGCTTCAAAGAACAATCCCAAATTGTATTCAATTTACCATTGTCAAAATCCAAGACATTTCTAAAGATTTGAGTATCTCGTATAGGAAGAAAATTTGTCTCTAGTATCACAGTTTGAACCAAATTTTCAAAATTTTCTCAAGTCTAGAATCATTCCCTAGGTACCTTAGAATATAAAATAGTTAAAATTGACCTCTACAAGTGGAATTTTCCAACCTAAACCAAGATCTAACATATCAAAGTTCCAAAATAATCAAACTTATCACACCTTTGATTATTAAGCCTAGTTTCATCATTAGGATTTATCATCCTCTCATCAAAAAATGAAGATAGATAGTCAAATTAGACTTAATGTCATTAGAATTTGTCATTCTATTTAACTTAGTTGTAATCCTTGGTACTCTTCCAAACTTAGATCAAAATTTACTCAAAACTATAACACTTGTATTCACATTCAAACAAGGTTACAAAAACAAAAACTCAAGGAAAAAGGACTTGAAAATCAAAACATTGAAACTCCAATCATTGAGACTCAAAACACTGAAACTCAAAATAGTGAAACAAAAAACACCATCATGAAGGTTGAAGAGAATCCTTTCCATGGACTCAACAACACTTAAGTGGAAGAAATAACCTAGGAAGACATCCAACATGTTGAACAAGACCCCAACTTCCACAAATGCTTAGAAAATATTTTCGAAAGAAATGGAGAAAGGTACCTCCTTATGCTAGCTAAAGAAGGTGTCAAATTACTCAAAGATTTTGATGTGAATCAATTGAAAGCACCTCCAAAACAATTCAAAAAATAAATGGAACAAATGTTTTCCCTAACTCACCAAATGAATAACCTTCAACAACAAATTCTCGATATGCAAAGAGGAACCTCAAAACAATACTTGATCCAAGACATTTGTCCATATCTGTTTGATCAAAATATCCACATAATCCCCTTTCCAAAACATTGTGAATTCCAAAAATACAACAAATACAATGGAAAATTTGATCTTATAGACCACGTGATGGAATTTAGAACCATGAAATTTGCATATGAGGAAATGTACTTAATGAGATTATTCCCATGAAGTCTAGGTGGACAATGTCTTGAATGGTTCTCCAAACTCACCCCACCAATTAACACTTTTGAGGAGTTGGTCAACAAGTTCATCACCCTATATTCTTACAATATTCAACATAACATCACCATGAAAGAACTTTGTAACTTGAAACAAAAGAAGGGTGAATCATTCCTTGTATTCTTACAAAAATGGAGAAGGTTATTTGCACGATATTCTCGTCATGTACCCAAAAAGGAAAAGATAGAAATATTTATTAACAATCTAAATGACAAAATGATTTATAGATTGAAGTTGCGATGTCCACCAACCTTTCAAAAGTTGATTGAAAATGGGATTAAAACAAAAGAGGCTTTAGTCAAGACAGAAGTCATCAAGATATACAATCAAAACAACTTATCAAACTCCTCCAACAATGACAATAGTGGGGACAAACCCAAGTTTTGGCAACAAAACAAGAAAATTGGAAACAATGATGGTGTAGTTGAAATTCAAAATCCAAAACCTGTATTCAACCTAATTGTAGTTGCTACCAAAACTAATCAAATTAACAATCCCCCCAACAACCAAAGCAACAATCAAGGCAATGTTGGATCTAGAACATCATCATATCGAACATCCTCAAATCGAAGGAGGTTCATCCCTTTGGGAAAATCATCAGAATCAACATTAAAGGAAATTATTGAAGCTAAATTCATAACATTACTAGAGGCAAAAAATTGGGAACCACAAGTTAAGCCTCCATGCTAGAATGATGCTCATTTCTGTGACTTTCATTGCAACAAAGGACATAAAACCAATGACTGCATGTAGTTGAGGCACTTGATATAAGATCTAATTTTCAAGAAGACTATATTTATAGAAGTACCCCAAACCAATAACGATCATGGAGTGTTCAAGAACCCTCTACCCAAATATGGAAAAGGGGATTCTTCTTTTTCAAATACCAAAGGAAAAAACATAAACTATGTTTATGACACCACTATTTTTCTCTTCGAATTGGTTGATGATCAAGCCCATGACAACTCATATCCTATTGCAAATGATAACTCAACAAATGATAATACCATTGAACATGAGAAAAACATCATTGCAATTGAAAATCATCACCATTATGTTGACACTACCTCACATCAAATCAATGTTATCAAATCAGAGAGCAATAAGAAAACACACTGGTCAATGCAATCACACGAGGACAAGCCAAGGTAACATTGAAAGGAGCTACCCCTTCTACATCTAAGTAAAATATTGCTATCCCTAGAACACAATATAACATAGTTGATCAATTATAGAAAATACTGACACAAATATCCCTATTGTAACTTCTCAAGATTTCACCTGCTCACAAGGAAATATTGGAACAAGCTCTAGTCGCCACCATAGTACCAAAAAATCTAGAGGTTTTCCAATTCCATACTATGGTGGGACATTTGACTACAACACACTACTTGTCATTTTCTAAACATGATGATGTATCTATCAATCATCGCCATAATGCTTCCCTACACATTGAGGTCTTAATGCATAAAAACTGTGTTAAACGTCTTCTAATAGATGGCAGAGCTAGCCTAAATATCTATACTTTGAAACTTTTCCATGCACTAGGCTATTTAGAAAATGTTATTGATCATAGAAGGAAAATAATAATAAAAGCATATGATGACGAGGAGAGATCTTCACAAGAGGTGATAGTGTTACCTATTCAAGTGGGACCATTTGTCAGAGATATAGTATGCCAAGTGTTAGACAAAGTGTTAACATAAAACATACTCTTTGAAAGGTCATGTATTCATGACACACAAGCAATGCCATCCACATATCACCAATGTTTGAAATTCCCTTTCAATGGGCATGAAATCACTATTGCAGCCAATTCAAATAACCCCCAATATTGTAACACCCTGAAGAATACCCAAGATTATTTTGTACCACACAACAGGGAAGCTCCAACTCAGGGTTTATCAAATGATGGGAAAAAATTAAATTGCTTGACAAAGTGGGTGTTGAAAAGGGACCAGTCAAAGGATAAGGTTATTAGTGATGCCAATCTCTCAAGTAAGGAAATTACATCAAATCTTACACCACAAAATGAGGAAATTCAACTTAAATCCTTATCAAAACAAGTTTCTAAGATCCAATTGAAAGACAATAGCATGGGGGAATACTCTTTGGATAAATCCTTATGTTTATCACAACTATCATCTTTTCCAAAGTCATATGGGAAACCATCAACATCTAGAAAAAAATCATCACAATGGCAAGTATGGAACATTAGTTGATGAGTCAAATGATAGAGAGGTTTTAAACTAGTTATACAAAGATGAATAATAATCACAAGCATCCACCTCAAGTGTACAAAAAAAGTAGTATGGAAAAGGAAATACAATCATGGAAAAGATGGGATACAAGGGAAAAGGTCCTATTTGTAAAAGAAAAGAAGTCATCATAGAACCAATACAACCTATCACAGTGTAGGCCAAGGATAAAATAGGATTGGGGTATAGAGAAGAATCAAGAGAAGAAGCCCAACAACAAGTCATTGAAAGAATCCTACAAGTACAAGCTAGTGATGATCATGAAACTGATTCAAATGAATATGAGTGGGATTAACTATTTGAAGAGTCTTGTCACAATAATGTGGTACAAAAGTATACACACATACGTGAGGAGGGTCAAAGTTCAAGTTATAGACCACTCGAAATAAGATGACAACATATTGATGATTCCAACGAAGATGATCAAACTCGAAGAAAAAAGAATAATTGAGAGGAGAGTTACCTTATAGACATTGATTTCACTATTGGACAATCCAAAGAAATTACCATTGGAGCCCTTAATGCCTCTGACTTTAGCCAATCTAATGACTCCTTACCCCTCATACATCCCAAAATCATTGATTGGGACCAAACTGAGCCATTGGACATCCCCATATTTTCAAATGATGAGGCCATTCTCAATTTCCTCTATTCCACCAATCTTGAAAAGATTCCACCATTGAACATCATAATGAAGATTTCAACAAGGAGAGTGTCAAATTTTCCAGCTGCAAAATGAATAATATAGAAAATAGATTTGATGGTGAAAACCACTCAATGGTAGTATCTGATCTAGAAAAAGTAAAAATAAAGAGTGTATCCAATGACAAAAACCTCTCTGAGGCACCGAAGGATGGAAGATTTGACACACTCCACGAGCATTTCTAGGAATGATCTAAAGTATTGGTTGAACCCACCTAGTCTGTTAATATCGACAATGAAGAAATAGTAAAGATTTTCCATCTAGTAGAATCCTTGACAGATCAAGAAAAATTGAACTTCATAAAATTCTTCATAGAAAGAGAGGTCAATTTTCCTTGGTCATATGCTAACATGCAAGGGAGATATCTAGAACTCCTCACACACCACTTATCACTACCAGCAGGGGTAAAACCATTCAAGAAAAAGTTAAGGAAAATGCATCCACATATTGCATTATTGGTAAAAGAAAAATTGAAGAATTTATTAGATGTTGTGTTCATTAGACCAATTGACTATGCTGAATGGATATAAAACATTGTGCCTATTTCAAAACTAGACAAGAGCATCAAAATGTGCACATATTTGAAGGATCTCAATAAGGCTTTCCCAAAAGATGACTTTCCCCTACCCAACATTGACATCATTCTGGACCTAACAATAGGGCATGGCATGTTTTCACTCATGGATGGTGTTTTTGGCTATAATCAAATAAAAATTTCAGTTGAAGATCAAGATAGGAAAACCTTCACATGTTCGTGGGGAACTTTTTATTGGAATGTCATGCCATTCAGGTTGAAGAATGCAGGAGCAATGTATTAGTGTGCTATGATGACAATATTTCATGATATGATTCATACATTCATGGAAGACTATGTGGATAATTTGTTAGCCAAATCATACACCAAAGAAGGACACCTAGAGATCTTGGATAAAATCTTCACTAGACTGAAAAAGTTCAATGTATGATTGAACCCAAATAAATGTGTGTTTGGGGTGACTTTAGCCAAACTCTTGGGATATATAGTTACAGAAAATGGAATTGAGGTAGATCCTGCAAAGGTCAAAGCCATCATGGAGATTCCACCACCCAAGAATATCAGTCAGCTATGATCTCTACAAGGGAGATTCCAATCAATTCGAAGATTTATCTCACAACTGGTAGACAAGGCCCATCCTTTCACTAACTTGCTACATAAGAATGTATCTTTCCAATGGGATGAGAAATACGAAGGATCCTTCAACCAATTAAAACAATATCTAATGATTCCACCTATCTTGATACAACCAGCAGAAGGGAAGCCACTTTTATTGTACATAGCAACAATTGAGATATCATTGGGAGCCTTGTTAGTGTAAGAGGATTCAACATGAAAAGAAAGGGAAATCTATTATATCAATAGAATTGTAAATGGTTATGAGATCAATTACACCTTCATTAAAAAGGATTATCTACTAGTAGTGTTCGCTATCCAACAATTATGATACTACATGCTCACCCATACCATCAAATTGATAGCAAATATAGATCCACGAAAATACCTTCTTAGTAAAGCTAATCTAACTAGAAGACTAGCTAAGTGGGTCATGATGTTGAGTGAATTTGGCATCCAATATGTTGATAGGAAGTAAATCAAAGGACAAGTAATCACAGATCAATTAGCTAAAGCACCATTACAAGACAATCATCAAATGAACATTGAGTTTCCAAATACTAATGTCCTAATAGTGTCAACACAACAATGGGTCTTATACTTTGATGGCTCTTATACACAACATGGATCAAGTGTTGGATTCTTGTTTATCTACCACAGGGACATACCATTCCCAATTCCTATAGACTGTTGTTTCCTTGCACCAACAACATAGTCAAATACAAATATTTGATAATTGGGTTAAAAGTAGCAATTAAGTGGAAGATCACAGAGTTACATATCTATGGGGATTCACAACTAGTCATTAATCAAGTAAATGGGTATGTGCAGAATCATGATGGGCCAAGAAGTGGCAATGTAATGGGTTTTTGTAGGGTATGTGGCTGACGACTTTTTTTTTACCCAAAATTGATGAAACAAAAAGGGTTTTTAAAGGAGATTCCCAGCTTTCCACCAATATAAATTATGCTTTACTTTGAATTTAATAAATAATTATTATTTATTTTCTATTTGAATTACAACTAAAGTCCTGATTGATAGGCTAATTGAAAAAAATCTATATCTTTCAAACGGTATCACATTTTTTGAATCCAAAACATGCATCACATTCTATGCTTGACATACTATAAGATTAAAAAAAAAAAAGAATTTAATGAAGTTTTGACCAAGATAAGGTGGTTAGACATACAAATTTTTTTATTTTTAAAAAGTTGTAATAAAAAAATCATAATTAATATTTACTTGGAAAAAAATTACTAAAAATATGCATCACATCGGGACATGAATCCTCTACTTATATATAAAATATTATAAAAAATCATTATCATTTTATTGTGGTTAGGGTGGTCAGACAAACAAGTACTTATTTTTTCCCTGAAATTTAAGTACTACTGCATTGAAATTTCAAATTTTCACCAAATAGATATTTTTTTAAAAAGTAAACTGAGTAGTTTAGGAAGTAAATTCAATTTGCTACAAATTCTATTCTTACATATTTTTGAAATAATATAGATAACTTATTCGAATTTTTACATAAAGTTGCCTAACTCTGATTTTTTTGAATTTTTTGCCACTTAAGGGCTTGTTTTTTCCATGATGATTATGCACATACCAGAATGATGATTATCAAACATAGGAAGACAAGTTGATTCCTTATAAAAGAATGGTTGATGAAATTAAAAAATAATTTGAGAAAATATGATTTGAACAAATTCCTTGAAGCAACAACAAAGTTGTTGATGCCATGGAAACCATTGCTTCTCTCTTGCAAATTTCATAGAAATGATCTCATTACAAGTTCATGGTGGAACAACTATTCAACCCATCCTATGACAACCCTGAATCCCAAGTTATCTACCATCTAACTGAGGATGACACTTCCCTCTACCATAAAATCTATACATACCCGAAAGACAATACTCTCCCTCCTAAATTGTCCCACAATAAAAAAAATGAAACTTCATTTTTCAAGATACTTGACATACACTTATCATGGATATCCTTTATCAACGAGGTCTTGATAGAACTCTCCTCCAATTTTTGGAACATAACGAGTCTAAAATAGCTTTACGAGAAGTTCATGAAGATGTTTGTGGAACTCATTCAAGTGGTTTAACCTTAGCCAAGAAACTCCTCTGTCTAGGATATTAATAGCTGACTATGGAGAGGGATTCTTTTTAGTTCATCAGTAAATTCTAAAAGTGTCAAATTCATGGCAATATCATCCATGCAGCAACATAAGAACTTCAAGCTTTTGCATCAACATGGCCCTTTTGTTAGTGGGGATTGGAATTCGTGGGGAAAATTCATCCACCTTCATCAAATGGACACAGTTCATTATCATAGGTACTTAGTATTTCATGAAGTGGATCGAAGTTGTCCCTCTGACCACCATCACCAGAAATGAATCTCGTCCTTCATGTTGAACTAAATCATCTATTGATATGGCGTCCCTTAATCCATTATCACTGACAACGACATACCTTTCAAAAATTATGATGTTGGTGAACTTTGTGAGAGGTTTAACATCCAACATCAGTTTTCTAAACTATATTATCCTCAAGGAAACAAACAAGTAGAGGCCTCAAACAAAACTATCCTAAAAATCTTGAAGAAAACTATCAACAATGCTTGACATGACTGGCATGTTCAATTGAACCCTACTTTGTGGGCTTATTGAACTACCATCCACACCTCGAAAAGAGCTACACCATACACTCTAGTCTATATACTAGAAGCCATTCTACCTATTGAGGTTGAGCTACCATCACTCTATGTGTCTCTAAAAGGGATCATTTTAGATGAGGATTATAGAGTGTCTAGGTTACAAGAATTGGAACTCTTGGATGAACATTTTCAGCATGCAGTGGATCACCTAAAATTGTATCAATAGAGGATATCCAAAAGCTACAATCACAAATTCAAGCCTAGAACATTTCAAGTGGGTGATTTAGTCCTAAAAGAGAATCCCCGTAATTATAAAGATTGAGAGAAGAAGGGAAATTTTGAACCAAAATGGCTAGGTCCCTTTGTTATTGTGTTAGTCTTCGGATCAAGAGCATATCAATTGTCCACACTAGAAGGGGATTTGTTTGATGAATCCATCAAAAAATTGCATCTCAAGAAATTCTACACCTGAATCATCTAGTGCATCAAAAAAAGTCTTAGAAAATTTCCAAAAACATCAAAAAAGTCTTGAAAAAATGGTTACCTTGATGAAAACCTGGAAAATAGGCATCTTGGTAACACCCAAAAAAAGAAAAAATACAAAAAAATACAAAAATACAAAAAATCAGAAAAATACAAAATACAAAAAAAGTGAAAAATCAAAAAAATCATAAAATCTAAAAAAGTGCAATAAAAGCAAGTAGTGAACACTTGGCAACAGGCACTATTTGTGATAGGCTAACTTTTCCATCTATTTGATCATGTCGACCATTCACTTTTGCCATTCACTCTTCCCATCCATCTACCTATCATCGAAAAGCAACATGTACATATCTTGGCATCGCAGTCATGTCTTACCCTAGACTGGGGGAAAAATCTTGAACTTGCTAGGGCAAATAAACTTTGAGCTTGAACCAACAAACAAAAAATAGTAGGGAAAACACAACAAAAATGATCATAGTGAAACAAAACATTGAACATCAAACACCATCAAAAACACATCAACCATCCAAAATCAAAATAGCCAAAACAATCAAACAAAAAAAACTTTAAAATGGATGATATTGCTTTTGAATCATTGGTTTATCATGTTAAAAATTGTGCGAACCCCAACCTAGGTACCTGCAAAACAAGGAGAATAAACACCTCAAATTATTTATTGCAAGTCTAAACAAGGATTCCCCATGAAATCCATTTACAACCTCAAACTAGGAATAAAAATGATAAAATAAAGATCAAATCCTAATTAGATGTGCAAACTCATGATCCCATGGGGGAATTAGTGCCAATTTAATGTGAAAATTGGCCCTTTCCCAATTCCTCTAATGAAATCTTGATATGTTGAAGATGATCTTGATCCACTTTGATGAGAGATGAGAACTCCAAGCCAAATCTGCAAAAAGCCTAACTAAGAACTCAATGATGGATGGAAATGGCTAAATATATTAGCATAGTAACTTTGCAATGTTTGTGGATGATGAAATGAGGATATGAGCAGTTTATTTATAGGATTTCAAGATGGGTGAATGTCCAAATTTTAGCAATGTGGGACTAACATTCATCCAATGATATGATGCCACTTGTCAAGCTATGAATGGATGGAGGATGTGCAAGATTTGGGGTTTGTGCCAATAAATGCCAATATTTGAAATTTAAATTTGTTGAAATGACATGCAAGAGGGAAGGGAAAATGCAATAAATGCCACTTGGCTCAAGGCAAAGGACATGTAGGAAATTTTAAATGCCTTGTTGGATGTACATGTTGACTTAGAATTTTTGAATTCAAATTGAGAGAATATTCCAAAAGATGCCTCGTGAAGAAAATATAGATTTAATAAATGAATTAAATCTATTTTCATGTGCAACTTGCATTATCTAGAGGATGTGACATGGGATGAGGTTAAATTAATCAAGGGTTAATTAATTTAACAAGAGATTAGATGATGTGACCTATTTTACTCAAATTTATGGATTTATTTAAATCAAATAAGAGAGGAATATAATAAGAGGCTAATTAAATAAGAATTTTGATTTATTTAATTAAAAGGGATGGTATTAGATTAAATTATATAAGGTTTTAATTTATTTAATTTAATGGATAGACTTTAGAGATTTAATCAAATAAATTGATTATTTAATTAAATGGGGATAATTAGATCAGATGGATTGATTTAATTAACAGAATGAATTGACTTAATTAGATAAAATGATTTCTTCAATTAAGGGATGAAAATTGATGAATTTAATCAGATAGGGGGATTTGATTAAATGGCTAGATCGAGGGATGATTCAAGAAGAAATGATGTTAGTAAGTCAAGATCATATGCACGATGTCAATCAGTATATTTTACATTTTTCCCCTTTTTGAAGCAATGCACTTGTTGCGTTGGTTGAAAGAATAAATGATCTTGATCAAAGCCAAAAAAAATTGATATTTTAAAAACTTTCCCCACTACTACATGGCAAGAGAAAACATGCCATTATAAAGCCCCCTCGAGAGATCAGAGTTTGAGTAAACTCAAACTGCGATGCCTCACAAACTGCACCATTGGAGATGAGCTTGGAGCATTTTACTAGGAATTTTTGAAAAATTAACACGATGACTTTCCTTGATGTAGGACGGGCCTAGGGAGCTCTACTCTCGGGAGCACTGATCACGCGATTTGGCTAGCATCCCATGGGAACTAAGTGACAGAGACCAGGATTGACTGGGAGTCATAGGATTATGGCACATTGCATACGCAGCGCTCATGCGCACCCACCTCAGGATGTTGTCAGTGCTGGCCGAGAGGTGGCATAGTGAAATGTCGTCATTTCATCTTCCCACTGGCGAGGCAACCATCACCCTAGAGGATGTTTGGCACATTCTGCAGTTGCCTATTCATGGTCATCAGGTGATCTATGATATGGATGAGGGATGTGAGTGTTGCATCATATTCCTCGCCACTCAGGATATTATCTACTGCAAGGGATGGATCGATCTCAAGCAGTACACAGTTATCACACCTCCCTTCTATTGGAAAGTTGCAATGATCATTTCGGGTTTGGTTGCCCCAGACAGACAAGGGTGGTACTTCAGTCTCGACTGTGGTTATTGTTGGGAGAGGATATTCTGAGACTGGCCAGTTCACTTCACATGGGGACCTTTCATTCTAGCCTCGCTCTACAAAGATTTTCATGAGTATGTTTACATGGATGGTAGAGCGCTGGGGGCCGGAGTGATACTTATTCATGTTTAGGTGTGGGAGCACATTTTTGTGCTACGTCAATGGGTTGTTCCAGTTCCGATGGGGGTAGAGGATGCCCTGGTGGCATGATACAGAGGCGGTGTGTCCTTCACACACACTAGCAAGCATGAGATCCCCTACTAGAGGCGGGTCCTAGATGAGATGCTTGTCTTTACTTGGCACCCATACCTTGGTCAGCCTAGATGGGCCGATGATGTTGCCCAACTCTTTTACTTCCGCCAAGATCGATATATGCAGGGGTGGGAGCAGACGATGATTGAGAGGTACATGCCCGAGCACGTGCAATGTCATTTTGGAGAGCCACAAGATCTACCAGATGATGACTACATAGCCATCTTTGTACGTAGTATAACACAGATAGCATGGGGGCACGGTATTCCTACCTCTGAGGTAGTTGATAGCTTCAAGCGATTGGTAGCCCGCCCATGGGCTTATGATCAGGGCTTGGCAAATCCAGGGACTACTCAGGCCTACAGGGATTGGTTCAGACCTCCTCTTCAGTTGACTATTCCAGGTGAGGATCCAGAGGTGCTTAGGGTCAGAGGTAGGGGGAGAGGACGAGGGTGAGGACCAAGGGTTGAGATTCGACAGGATCCACCAGGGGTGCCCCTAGTTCCACCAGGTTAGGGAGATGCACAGATGTAGGATCAACAACAAGATCCACCAATCCCACCACCACGAGCTGAGGGTGAGGATCAGCCTCACGTGTAGCCACGTGTACAACCAGCAGTGCAGGTTGACGCATGGGATGCCTTGATCGCACAGCTGTAGGCCCAGGTTCAGGCATTGATAGCAGAGAGAGAGAAGCTTAGAGCAGAGAGGGATCAGGCCATGTAGCAGAGATAGGCTGTAGAGCTACAAGCAGCCACAGAGCTAGGCCGATGATAGCAAATTGAGAGTATGATAGCCTGCTCTCAAAGTACAGTGCCAGTGCGGTCTTACAGGGATGTCGTTCGAGAGGCAAAGTACTACCGACGGGCCTATTACGATACAGTGCCCCGAGCAGATTGGGTCCTAGAGTATTCAGAGCGAGCTAGCCAGAGACCACCAGAGGGTCACGGTGACAGGGGCGAGGGCAACATTCACAGAGATTGAGTTTGATCTAGATATTATGGTGTATTTTTTGTGCATTATGGGCTTGTTTTTGATAACCCCAATGGGCCTTTTTACTGATTGACATATATGTACAGTGATCTGATTTATTTTTTGTACTATGACAGTGACATGATTGATGATATATATGAGCCGATTTTGATGTGATGTACTATGTTCTCCTTCATGCATGGATGGTTTTATTTCTATATGCTTTGTAGTGATCTCCTATGAATGCATTTATTTCTGATGATGTATGCATTATGATTATGACTACCAAATCTATATTATGCTAACCTATTATATGATGTGCAATGATGTTATCTATATGATGATTTATTTTATGCTAATGTGATATGTAAAATGATATGATCTATGATATATGCAATAATGTGTGGAAAATGCTTATATTTGAGATGATTTATGGATGGATGTAACAGGATGGTTCAATGAGATTCTTAGAATAACAAATGTTATTATCCTAAATGTAATAAATGATTATGTATGTGATACAATGATATGTTAGTGCAAAGTGATATGTTGATGCGTAATGTGAATGTAATATGATGATATGATGTCATTTATGTCATGCAAGTATGTATGCATAATGAATTAAATGCTTATATACCTATTGCTTATGATTATGCAAAATGATTATGCAATGCTTTTGTAAATGTTATGTGATGGTTTAGATGGTACTATGAAATGGTTGTGAAATGCAAATGAATGTTTATGCAATGGTCGATATAATTCCATAAGATGGAATGTAATGGGTGAAGTGCAATGACATGGATGCACCTATTTATGAAGAATGCTTACAATAAACTGTTTATGATGATTAGAATGCAATGCATGTGTTTCCTATATGATATGTTTATGCAATATGCTAATAATTTGTGGATGCAGGATCGATGACGATGATGGTGATGAGGACCAACTGTCATAGTACTTTGTTAGCATGATTAGTAAGAAAAGAAGAAGTCATTTCAACAAGACACACGATGATGCAAATGCAAATGATGATGATGATGATTATTATTACTTGCCGAGGAATTGGGATTTTCAAAGGGCTATATATTCTTATGTTTGATAACACATGTGGTATGACGCATCAAGGTATAGAAAACCAGGATGGCATGGTACTTAGTGTGATGGACTTTGACTCAAAAATCAGATAGGAGTATTCTTGTTCATACCTGAAATACAAAAAACTTGCTAGGATATACTTTAAAAGTTTCATACATCTCAGACCAAAACACGGAAAGGTAAACCTACAACAAGTTGCCCTAGACCTCTTCCATACATACCTAACAAAGCAAGTATTCACCGAGGTTATATTACAAGAACGTCCAACAAGCATAGTAGACAAAAGATAATGATCATTGCCTCATTCCTATTTCTCTAAATCCTCTGCTTTGGGATATCATCGAGACATCCTTGGAATGAGCGTAAAATAAGATAAGTCAAAAAGATAAAGACCAAGTAAACAAACAAACTGATGCTCTTCAATACCACTAATGGAAAGAGAATGTGTTTTCTAAGGAGAAGAATCAAAACTTATTGCCAAAAGATAATGCCCATTGTAGGAAGGATTCATCCTAGGACATGTTAGTGGATGGCAGCACATCATTTTGTTTACCCAAAGTGCTCTAAGGGATGATTGATATGGGACCGATTCAGATGATGTGTTACCGATACAAAGAGGTGACCAATTTCTTATGCATTGACTTAGACTTAAGACTTGCTGTTTGGAGTTCTACTTTTAAGCTACTAGACTTGTTTCCAACTGTTTTAGCAAAGGTTGAGGGTGATGATTAGTTTATTATGGATCATGATACAAACACAGGACCAAGCTATGGTGCAGATGTGAGTGGATGAGTGATGGATGGGGATATGGATGCGATGGATGATGCAGATCAAGCCATAAAGATCCTGGTGGATGGAATGTGCTTATTTACGCAAGGCACCTGTTTGCCAGGTTTTCACCAAGGTACTTTCCCAAAGTGCCACCAAAGTGGTTTTCACTAGAGGATGATTTTTTTAATCCATTTTTTTATTTTTTTGGATTTTTTGCTTTTTTTTATTTTTTTGTTGTCACCAAGATGCCTGTTTGCCAAGTTTTCGCCGAAGTAAACATTTTTTTAGGACTTTTCCTAATTTTTTGTATTTTTTGGGGTTTTTGGTTTTATACCCTGAAACAATTAGGCATAAATTTTTTTGAGATGGAAGCTATTCATGGGCTCCTACAGAGGTTCTCCTTCAGGTGTTGATAGCTAATATGCCCCTGACTTGTAACTTGCTATTATGATGAACAATCCCAACCAATTAGGTTCAAACTTGCCTTTGCTGCTTAGGTTTGGGACATTCTTCTGATTTTCTTTTAAGATCAATTCTCTGACTTGGAAAGTCCTACTTCTAATTTTCTTGTTATAGCTCCTTTTGAGTCTATTTTGATAGACTTACAAGTGATTTAAAGCATCGATCCTTCTCTCATCCAGTAGCTCTAGCTCATTTAGTATTGATACCCAATACTCTTCATCTATGATGAGATTTTGTAGTGATATCTTGAGGGATGGGAGCTTGATCTCAATGGGGAGTATGACTTCTGATCCATAGACCAAGGAGAAGGGGGTGGTGCCAGTGGGTGTGTGGATGTTGGTTTGATAAGCCCAAAGGGCGGGATTAAGCTACAGATGCCAGTCACAACCTGGGTCATTGACTATTTTCTTGAGGATTTTGAGGATATTTTTGTTTGTAGCTTCTACTTGGACATTTCCTTGGGGATAGTACAGGGTGGAGAAGCAATGTTGGATTTTGAATTTCTCACACAAGTCACGAACCTCCTAGTTCTTGAATGGTGTCCCATTATCTGAGGCAATGGCTTGTGGGACACCGTAACGACATATGAGATAGTTCGAGATGAATTTTGAGATCTACTTCCCAGTGATCTACGTCATGGGTATGGCCTCCACCCACTTAGTGAAGTACTCAGTTGTAGTGATGATGAACTTGTGGCCATTGGATGAGGTGGGTGTGATTTTCCCAATGAGATCGAGTCTTGACTGCGAAAATGGCCATGGTGTGATGATGGGATGAAGCTCTTGAGTTGGAGCATGGATGAGGTCCCCATGTTGTTGACATTGTAAACACCTTTTAGCATGATCATGTGCTTCTCTTTCCATTGTGGGCCAATAATACCCCATCCTCAATAGTTTCTTGGCTATGGGCATTCCACTCAAGTGTGAACAACATATACCATTTTGTACTTCAGTTAGACTGGTTAATGCCTCCTCAACATTTAGGCAGCCTAGAAAGGTACCTTCTATGCTTCTACGGTATAAGGTATCACCTAGGATGACAAATATGAATGCCTTTTTGACAAAGGTTCATTTTAGGTTTGATGGGAGGTCAACGGGTATGAATCCTATGTGAAGATATGTGTAGATGTCATGGTACCAAGGATTGCCTGGACCAACGATTTCACACATGAATTCTGATTCTGGTACCTCGAATGTGGGAACGAGAAGCTGCTTAATCAAGAATTTTTATTTTGGCACGTTATAAGGAATGTCTAATAGGGACCCAATTGTAGCCATGACGTCGGCTGCTCTATTGTTGGTTCTTGGAATCTACTCGAATGTTATGTCAATGAAGGATTCCTTTAGAGTCTCCACCAATTTCTTGTATGGAGTGAGCTTGTCATCCTTAGTCTGATATTCATTATTGACTTGATTTATGATCAAGTAAGAATCTCTATAGACTTTGAGAGGTATGATATTCCATTGCACTGCTATCTTGAGGCCTATAGTCAAAGCCTCGTATTTTGCTATGTTGTTGGTGCAAGGAAATTCCAATTTGTATGACTTTAGTATGCAATCCCCTTGTGGGGTGATGAAGAAGACACAAGCTCTCGATCCATGTTGTGTGTATGAACCATCGAAGTAGAGTTTCTAGTGGTTGGCTATGTTGAGGTTAAAGATGGATTCATCCGAAAACTCTGAGACAAGAGGATTCTCAAAATAAATGGGTGCTTTTGCTAGTTGATCTGCAATAACTTGTCCCTTGATTACTTTCCTTTCTACATACTCAATGTAATACTTTGATAATATCATTAACCATTTTTCCATTCTGCCGGTTAGCATTGCCTGTGATAGTAGATACTTGAGGGGATCAATTTTTGCAATGAGCCTTATCTTATGTGCCAACATGTAATGTCTGAATTTTTGTGATGCAAACACTACTACAAGACATGCTTTCTTGATGAATGAGTAGTTTAGCTCATGACCGACCATTATCCTGCTGATATAGTAGATAGCCCTCTCCATTCCATTTTCATCATGCTGAGCTAAGAGAGCTCCAAGGGCTGTTGCTATTGCTGATACATATAGGATCAATGGCTTCTTTAGGATGGGTGGCATTAAAACTAGCTATGTTAGTAGGTATTCCTTGATTTTTTTAAATGCCTCTTCGCATTTTGTATCCCATTTGTATGCCACTCCCTTGTGGAGTAGGTGAGAGTATGGGTTATGCTTGTCTGCCAGTTGTGCTATGAATCATCAAATGGATTGAAGTCTACCTTGGAGACCTCTCAGTTGTTTTAATGTCTTTGGTGCTTCCATCTCAAGGATTTCTTTCACTTTTGTTGGATCCACCTCAATACCCCTCATAGACACTATGTATCCTAAAAATTTACCTGATTGTACACTGAAGACTCCCTTCTTGGGATTTAGTCTAACTTTGTATTCCTCCAATCTGTCAAAGATAACACTTAAGGTTGTTATATTATCTTTTCTTTTTCTTGATTTGGCTAGGATGTCGTCGACATAGTCTTCAACTATTTTATGAACCATGTTGTGGAAGATTAATGTCATGGCCTTTTGATATGTTGCTCTTGCATTCTTTAGGTCGAATGGCATCATATTCAAATAGTATGTCCCCCATGGACAAGTGAAAGTTGTCTTGTGTTGATCCTCTTTTCCTATCATGATATGATTGTATCCTAAAAATCCATCCATTAGTGATAGCATCTCATGCCCTACTATCATGTCTACTATCATGTCGGTGTTGGGAAGTGGGAAATCATCTTTGGGACATGCTTTGTTCAAATCTCTGAAATCCGTATAGATTCTGATGGCCCTGCCAGGTTTTGAAATAGGTACCAAATTTGATACCCATTCTGGATAATTGATTGGTCGGATAAATCCTACATCTAACAACTTTTTGAGCTCTATTTTTACCAATAAGGCTATTTATGGATGCATTTTTTAGAGTTTTTATTTGACCAGCTTTGCTTCTAGATACACTGCTAAATGATGAACTACAGTCTCTGGATCAAGTCCTGGCATTTCAGCATAACTCCATGTGAATTTTATTTGTCTTTCCTTTAGGAATGCTACTAGGAGTTCTTGCTCTTCTGATAATAGTGATTCCACATAGAATGTGATATGCGGGATCTCCTCTATTCCTAGGTTGACTAGACTACATTTTTCAACCAAGAATGCTAACTTTTCCTAATGAATAGCTCTTAAAGGAAGATTGAATCCTTCATCCTCAGGTGCCTCAGGGAGGTTTTCACTATTGGATACATCCTTTATTTTTATTTTTTTCTTGTCAAAGAGTGCCACAATGTGGTTTTCACTTAAGGACTTGGATATGATTCTTAGTTTCTCACTTTTGTGACTGAAGGATTCAATCATTTCCCCATAATAGGCATGCATGTCCAACTCTATTATAAATCCTGTTTTGTGATCCACCTCTAGAATTTTATCTCTCAATCCCATGAATTCTAAGAGTGCCTCATCATTTTTGAATGTATCAAGAATCGATGGTTCTCGTTGGTCATAGTCGATGAGTTGGGGATAGACCATATGGATCTCATGATTTTGATGATTGGATTCAAAAGATAAGGTACTAATCATGTAAAGGGTAGTGTCCTCAAAATTCCTAGGTAGATTGTTCAAGTGATCCTCATCATCACTACTAATATAGGCCTCAATTATAAAGTTATGCATGTCTCTATCTATGGATATTGGTGAGCATACTTCTGCTAGTATTGGATGAGGAGAAATGTTAACTGTTCTAACCAGAGGACTTCGGCCATGTATGGTTATGCTCGAAGGAGTACATCCAAGGCCAAGATTTGTTATGGGTTGCGTCTCTGGTATGATAGGTATTATGAGGCCATTCTCATTTTGTCTCAGTCTTTGATTCCTATCATAACCCATTGTGAGCATCATTTGTAGGCCCTTGTTTGTCTCATCCATTGGTAATTTTGGTGTTGATCTTTCATCTTGATAGAGCATGTGTGATGGATCTGCTTCAAGAACCTCCTAGACAAGGTCTCCCCATCTTGTGAATTCAGGATAGTCCTCAAGATATGTTTGTGATGTGGAAGCTTGATTTTCTTGTGGGTGTCCCCATGATCTAGGAGATTGTGGTAACTCTCCTATCATAAAAGAATTGTTAGGGAGCTTGTAACTTCCACAACCGTCCTCCTGAATGATGATCTTGATGTTAGATATGGTGGGAATGGTGGGTGTCTTTGTCTTAGAAGTGGATGTGAGGGTTGTGGGGTTGATGTATGATGTGGATGGGCCCTCATCATTTTTTGGCACTTGAGGGATTTTGTAATATTTGGAATCAAGATTCTTGCAGTATGAGAAAGGTTCAGGATCTCCATGGATAGTAACCTCTTTTCCATTATGTGTGAATTTCACACATTGGTGGAAGGTTGATGCTATAGCTTTCATCGCATGGATCCATGGGCGTCCTAGGAGGATATTATATGGTAAGTCAAGATCTAAGACTTGGAAAGTAGTTTCCATGATGGTAGGCCCTACTTGAATAGGGAGTTTAATCGTGCCTTGAGACAATCTTTCTTGATCATCATATGCTCTTATCGTGATTCCCTTTCCTTTGTCAATGGAATCTTCTGATATTTTCAACTGCTTGATGAGGCTTAGGGAACATTTGTTCAAGCCCGCACCTCCATCCACCAAGACCCTTTTGATTTTGCTCTTGTGTACAATGGCTTTCAAGTGAAGTGCACGGTTGTGAGATGGTTGGGTGGGGAAATATTGGTCAGAGAATGTAAGGAGATTGGGTATTATGATATTTCTAACCATAGCTTGGAATTGCTCCACATCGAGATCTGCGGGGATAGTGGATGAGGCTAGTGCTTCTTCAAGGATCTTTTTGTGAACCGATGATATTTTAAAAAAATCCATGATGGAGATGTGTGCTGGTATTCTTTTGAGTTGATCTAGGACATTGTAGCCATTCAAAACGGATCTAGATGAAGGGATTCTATTTGGTTGAGATGATCCTGTGATAGTGACTTTGCCGCCTCTTGTGGTGACTCCACAATCTTTGGCATGGGCGCCCTTGATGGCGACGACCATGCAATCTTCATTTAGGGAGGTAACGACTAATTCATAAACATGATTTACACTTCCCTTCCCTTTATCATTTTTATTCCCTTTGTTGCTATGATTCGGCATCAGATTCGTGTAGATTTTAAGATCCTAATTTCTCGTAGGTTGTTCCATGTTTATGATTTTCTTATCGATGAGATCTTGGATAATGTTTTTGAGTCACATGTATCTATTTGTGGTGTGGCCTTTGATTTTATGAAATTCACAAAGCTGATTCTCGTTATACCATGAAGGTTTGACATCAGGTTCTTGGTAATTCTCGAATGTAGGAGGCTTGATGAGTTTTTCGTTGATCAAAATTTTCATTATGTCCTCAAGTAGTTCCCCCAAAATGGTGTATTTTCATTTGGGATAACTTTTGCTTTGGGGTGGTCCTCTTTGGTCATTGAGATTATTGATGGTTGGATTGTTGTTTGGATAGTATGTCATGTGATGATTGTTTTGGTGTTGTGTTTGGGTTTCTGGTGTGGGTGGATTTTTGCTTGGGCCACTAATGACCATCTTGGCATCAAGGACGCCATCATTAGTAACATTTTTATTCCTTTCCCATGTGCGAGGTTTGTCGTTGTAATTGGATGGTGGGAACTTGTTTTTTTGTTCATGGTATGATGTTGATTCCATGGGTTGAGTCACAAGGGCTCTTTCAATGCTGAGCACCTTGGAGATCAATTGCTCATATGTGGTGATGTCTTGAACCTTGAGATGAAATTCCAAGTGGCCTTCAAGGTTGGCTATGATGGTGCAAACTTTTTGTTCTTATGGGATGGTCCACTTGCTCTGATTGGCCTTGGATCGCCATCGTTGAAGGAATGAAGTGAAAGATTCATTCTTTCCTTGTTTTAGAGCCGAGAGTTCTTTGAGACTAACATCCATTGCAATGTTACATGCGTATTTCTTAATGAATTCTTCCCTAATTTCTTGGAATGTTCTAATGCCTGAAGGTAAGCGAGAGAACCATTCTATAGCGGGACCTGCCAAGCTCCTAGGAAATAGACGCATTAGATAAGTATCATCATATGCAACTTCCATGTAATGAACCTAGAATTCTCTGATGTGATCTTTAGGGTTTCCCGTCCCTCGATATTTGTAAAATTTAGGGATCTCAAATCCCTTGGGGAATGCTTTCATGTCTAGGCTCCTATCAAATGGATAGGGACACAAGTTTCTTGGCATTTTGGTTGTTCACCGTGATTGAAGGTCAAGCACTTGTTGCGAGAGAAACTTGAGTTGTGTCGTCACATCATTTTGTGGATCAGGGGGTGGGATGAAGGTGTTTTGGGGTGTTTGAATCATTGGTTGGGTGGATGGGTTGGTCGGTGCATTGTTTGATGATATTTGTATGTTCTGGTGAGTGAAGTAGGCTTCTACTTGCTTTTGTATGAACAATGCTTGTTGTTGATCTTGTTGTTGTTGTGCTAGGATTTGTGCTTGTTGTTGCACTTTTTGTTGTTCCAACAATGCTTGTTGTTGTTCCCACCACAACGCTTGTTGTTGGGTTGCCAATTCTACTGCTTCTTGTTGCTCTTGATATTTCTTTAATGCTTGTTGATATGCTTGCAATTGCGCTACTTGTGCAAGAAGTTGTGCTTGTGCTTGCACTTGTTGTGCTTGATATTAAGCTTGCACTTGCACTTGGGCTGTTTGTGCTTGTGTTGCTTGTTGTTGCAATAGAAGCTGTGATTGAACAACCTTTTGTGCTTGTAATGCTTGTGTGGCTTGTTGTTGTTGTTGTTGCAATAAAGCTTAGGCTTGTTGTGCTTGTATTGTTGTTTGTGTTACTTGGGCTGCTTGGGCAGCTTGCATAGCTTGAGCGGCTTGTTGAGCAGCTAGGTATATGAATTTTTGTTTCTGTACTTTTTGGTATCCTCTTTGGAAAGTGGCTTGTAATGCTGCATTATATTGACTTGATGTGGTGGAATTTGGTGGTGGTGGGGGTGGTGGTGGATTTAGAATGGTGTTTGTGGTAGTGGTGAATGGTGATGTCATGTTGATTGTTTGATTAGTGGAAGGTGTTGTTGGTGTGGTGGTTTGAGTGATGAGTGGTGACATAGATGTGATTGGTCCTTGAGAGACCATGCTTTGTGATGTTATGGGGGTGTTTGATGATGTTTCCATTGCTTGTGCTTTTTTCATTTGTTGTTGTGATATCAACGACAAGTTTTGAGTGTTTGGTGTAATTCTTTGATTGATGGTTGGGATATAGGTTTGATTGATACTTGGTAGGGGAGGAATTCCTAGACCAAGGAGTGGTGTAGATGAAAATGGTAATGGTGGGAGAGGGGGAAATGTAAGGGGTGTTAGTTGTTGTGAAAATGTCATGGTGTTGAACATGCCCCCTGGTCCAAACATATCTCCCTCTTCTTGTGGGTTTGTGAGGAGAGGTTTTTGAGGTGTTGCGTGAAAAAATGAGGATGATGGATCATGATGGAAGGTGAGAGGAACATTCTTGTGCAATAGATTTTGGGGTATGTTTTCTCCCAAGATTGTATTTGCATCCATATTTTGATTATTAACAAGGGGATGTGCTTGAATAGCATTGAGGAATGTGTTTCCCTTGTTTACATTAGGTTGGGTTGTAGCAATCGATGTTGTGATGTGTGGAATGTTTTGCATCATGTTTTGAGATGGGGTGTAGATGAGATGGGAATGGTGGATGAGATTGGTGGAAAATATTTCTCTACTATAGTACTCGCATCAAAATCCAAAGGTAACTTGGCCCCTTGTTTTGCTAGCTCAAGCATGTATAACGAAGGGTTAAGCCTCATCATGATGTTAATGATTTTATGGTTCTCTATATTTTGGAGCATTTCAGTCATTTCTTCACGAGACATTCCAAAGGTAAGGTCCTCTTCTTGGTTTTCTTCTTGTGGATTTTGCAATGATGAGAGGGCCAATGGATTACTTGATTTAGCGAGATTCATTTCTACATTTCTTTGGCTAAGATCACTTGAAGTGGGTGTTTCTTGGTTGGCTTCCATACTCTTCTTGTATTGAGATCTAGTTAGAACCATAAAACAAGGATCGCTCTTTGAGAATATGGGGGATGAATCTCTTGATTCTTTGGATTAATCCCTATTTTATGTCCAAAGTAAAAAAGATTTAGGATGCCTTGAGGATCATATCTCAGGATTTCTCACATCCCCTATCTATTGCATCTCTACTTCATGATATAGGTTCTCCTCCTCGAGTGAGGATTGATTTTATCACCTACATTTTATGATACAGGTTCTCCTTCTCGAGCAGGGTTTTGTTTTATCACATTGCATTTGCTTACTTCTCACTCTCTATATCTTTTGGTTGTTTGAGGAGGTGGGAACACCATAATAGGGGTTTAACTGAGGAAAACCCCTTCACAGTCCCAACACTTTCTCCAGATATTAGGAATGTAGGTTTTGAAGACATTCACATACTGGAGGCTTCATCACTTGCATAGTTGTAAGCATTTCCTTTCTTCTCCTTATCTTTATCAATTATGTTCCACTTTATTTTAGTTCTATCGCTTTCTATTATTTTCCTATATTCTGGAAGTCCTTAGCAGTTAGAATAGAAGTAGTCACTTTGTCATTTTCTATGATAATCTCACTCTTTGGTCCATACGAAGGCTAGCGCGTTGCACTGTCATCCTTTCGCTGAGAGCTTGTTAGTTTGTCCAGAGAATCTTCATGGCCTACTCTTTCTAATTCTAAAACTCTTGTGCTGTTCCTGAGGTAGTTTAGGGGAGTTTTCCCTATGAGGCTCTCTGAATGAAGAGAACTCGTGAGTAGTGAATCCCCCTTCTCTACAAACATAATAACTTCTCTTGATTGATTTACCTTTATTCTCCTTAAATCTATCATTTGAAGCTTTGATTGGACATCTTGAGGCATAATGACTAATCTATCCACAATTGAAACATTTGAAAGGTAACTTACCTCTATGTTTTCGAGCTCCCTTTTACAATCTACTCACAAGTTTTCTTCTAACTCATCATACTCATCCGGGTCAAATTCCTCATTCTTTTCTGCTTTTCCAACCTTAGAAGCAATCTCTTTTCTTGAATCACTTAGACCAAACTCTCTCAATTCAAAAGTATTTAAAGCACCAAAAACCTGATATCTAGAATAGTGATCTAAATTTTGAGCTTCTTTAATAGCAAAAACCTTATGACTATAAGATTTAGTAAGAGTTCTTAATACCTTCTTTACCACCTCATCTTCTTCAAGTTTTTCACCAAGACCTCTGATGGAATTGAAAACTTCATCCTCTCTATACATGTAGCCTGTAATATCTTCATCCTCTGTCATCCTTAGGGTTTCAAATTTAGTCTTCAAATTCTATATCTTTTCTTGCTTGACTTTATCATCTCCTTCATAGATACTTTGTAGCTTTTTCTAGATATCACAAGAACTTTTAAGACTCATAAATTTCACAAGTTTTGAATTTGAAAACCACTTAAAAGATCATACCTAGCTTTTCCATTTTTCTTATATGCCTTGATCTCATCATCAATACTCGAACCATTTGTAAAAATTCTATATCTAGTTTCAATAGAATTCCAAACTCCAAACCCTAGAGAAATAAGGAAACCTTCCATCTTGGTTTTCTAGAATGCATTATCAGATCCATTAAATAAAGGATCCTCCTTCATGTGAATCATCCCAAATCTACCTCAAGTGGTTAATATTTCTTCCAATAAACCTTTCTCTGATACCAATTATTGAATCCACAAGATAATTGAGAGAAGGGGTGAATCAATTGTACATTAAAACATCAAAACCCTCATTAACATTCAGATTCACATTAGTCCTTAAACCCTTAACAACAATTAAAACCTTATCATGCATTAGCAGATTATAAACATGAGAAAAAATAATGCAAACACATCCATACACATGAGAACTCCATATTTACATGGAAAACCCAAGAAGGGAAAAACCACGATGAGAATTTTCTCACAATATAAAGTGATTGCAACACTGAAAATAAGAGGATCATGGTCAGAGGGCTCACCGCTAAAAAGAAAGAAGGGCTCACTACCAATGGATCACTGCTAGATTAGAAAGAAGAATAAGATAGAAGATTGTTACAATGAGAAATCCATCTCAGAGAAATAAAAAATATCCACCACTGCTTCACCAAAACATTCACACTCTCTATAGAATGCAAACACCTTCTACTCACTGCTTCCAGTAGTCTTAGTCATTAAAGATCACACTGCATTTCACACTTTCGCACTTCACATCATAATTCACATCACACACCTTACACTTACTTCCTCCATCAATTCATCACACATATATACAATCTTCAACCTTGAAAATAATCTACAAGGTCAGCTTTGCACCTCAAATGTGCAAATTCAGATTAGGTCGGCACCAAAAAATTATCGTGGTAGAGAGGAATGAAGGAAGATCACATCACACCTTAACTTAGAGATAAATTCACATATATATGCCTTGCCACATTTCCACAAACATCGAATCATATATGCAATTATTGTAAACACCTAAGGTCAGTCAAACCTGTGTTAACACCATTAAACATTTAATTACATTCTTCCTCAAATCCAAAGACAACTCGTGGACCACACACAAAACTTCAAAAAAATATGGAATATTCCAATAACACTCTTAAATCCAACAATCCTTCGCAATAACATACACCTAAAGAACATACTCATTCTATACACCTAGTTAACCTTCCACACACTATAACCCATTATTTAAACTTTTTGGGGCACTAAAACTGAAAAAAATCAGACTAAAGATAGATTTGAATAATATAAGCACACTTTTGGATCTAAAAAACTAGAAACCATGACACAAGGAAATGTAGAGAAAAACCACTTCTCCTAGAAAACACTGCAACACAGTTCACACACTGGTGAACTCAACTTCTTCTATTGAACAATCCATAACATGATACTCTAGATATAACACCTCTAAACAACTCCTATCAACATATTTTAACCACACAAGAATATCTTCAACCATGAAGAAATGTGGAGAAAAACACTGAACACCACTCTTCCACACCAATACTCTTTACCACATAGTTTCCTCTTGTATTCAAATTTTCTCAAACAAACTTGGAAACCAAGCACGACAAACATCATCTCAAAATCTGCAACACCTTCTCAACATCTCAACAAAACAAGAGGTTGAACATCTACGAGCATATGCTCATCAAAGCAACACTAGAGGTTGACATTAGTGATACTACTAATTACAACATAATGCAACCAATCAAAGCATCTTCATAGGTTGACATCAATGCAACAACAATGACATGTTGACATCAATGACAACACAAAATTCCAACACCCTATACCCTAAACCATATACCTTGTACCAAATACCATCAACCCTAAAGCCTAAAGCCTATACCCTATACCATCAACCCTAAACCTTATACCTTATAACCTCAACTGTAAACCTAATACCCTTGAACCCATGCCCAATATCCTCAACCTTAAACCTATACCCTATACACCAACCCTCAACCCTAAACCCTAAACTATAAACCCTACACCCTCAACCCTATACCTTATACCCTCAACCATAAACCCTATACCCTATACCTTATACCCAATATCGTCAATCCTATAACCTCAACCCTACAGCTTAAACCTTATACCTTCTATTTTATACCCTATACCCTATCCCTAAACCCTATACCTTATACTCTCAACTGTAAACCATATACCCTCGACCCTATACCCAATATCCTCAACCCTAAGCCCTATAACCTATAGACTCAACCCTATACCCTCAACCTTAAACACTATACCTCAATTTTAGGCCCTAAATCCTATACGATAAACCTTCAACCCTAAAATCCATACCCTAAACCCTATACCCAATACCCTTAACCCTAAACACTTTACCCTGAACCTTATACCCTATACCCTCAACTCTAAACCATATACCCTATACCCTCATCCTTGCACCCTCAACCTTATATCCTCCACCATAAACCCTATATCCTTGACCCTATACATTTTACCCTCAACCGTAAACCCTATACCCTCGACTCATCAAAATTTCAAATAAATTACATTTTTAGAAACTAGACATCATTCTACACATATTCAAAAAAAAATATTTTTGATTAGTTTCAAAAAATTTAGAGGGAATCTATTTTTGAAGATGTTTCCACTTTAAAAATTAGTTAAAAATAATATATTCATTGAAAATTTGGTAGAAAAATCGGGCATAAACTACATGGTGTTAGTTAATTTCTCACTAAAGCGATTTTTGAAATACTAAAAAAAATTAAAATTTTAAAGGGGCTACACTAGATGATATGTTATGTTTTTTGGAAAAACAAGACTAATTTGTGTGGCCCCCCTTTTTGAACCCCTTGATCTCTATTATTTTCAAAAAATGAGTAGTTTAGAAAGTAGATTTGAAGCACTACGACTCTTTTTTTGTTGCATCTTCAAATTTTGAGTGTAACTATCTTTAATTTCTCATCCAAGGTCAATCTTTCCCGATTTTAAAAAAAAGTGGCCACTTAAGACCCCTTTTTGGTCCCCCATCTGTGTGCACTTATGCATATGAGTTTTTAGTGTGTGATTTGAAACCATAGAATCTTTGAAATAGAAAAACCTTTTCTACCTTTGTCCACATGCTACCATAGAGAATATGGACAATACTTTTGAGCATAAAAAAATCTAGGTAGATGGAGCCCACATGGACTTGAAAATCAAGACATTAAGCATGAAAAATAAAGGCAAGGAATGCGGGCTTTAAAAAGTTGAGAAATGCAAAAGTATTGTTCAAATGGATTTAGATGTTGCTAAAACGTATTCTGAGCTGAAAAATATTATCTTCATGGATATACAATCATCAGGGACTACACTAATCAACTCTTCTCTATTGTACTAGAATGCCCAAATCACTTTTCCCAAGAACTCTATAATGTACAGTCATGACAACCTAATTGAGAACGCACAAAGCACAAATTCCTCTGAAACCTAGCCCCGCAAATCACAAAAGGTATTTTTTAAAACTCCCTATTGACATTATTAAGTTTATATCTTGTTACAAAGCTAAAACCATTATCCTTTTTTCCTCTAAGGCATCCCTTTTGAATGAGACTTTTTTAAATGGACCTGGAACAATTGGGAATCAAAGGATTAGACTATAAAACATATTAGGGGGCTAGGTAGAGTATGCATATCATGTACTTTTATTGACCTGGACCATGCTCTAATTTCCTTTCGATATGGAACATCGATTGTCTATGGCCAAATATGCTATGTCCAAGCTTGGGATCTCTATTTCCATCTAAAAGGAAAATCCAAATCTAAATACCCTATGTGGGTAGAGTCCCTATTCCTTAAATTGGATTTTCATCCCTTTGTACAAGACATTTACTCTCAACAAGGAAAGGTTCTATGATGCAAAAAACATAATGACAAATGGGTCAATTTATGTGTGTAGCCAAGAGCTTGTATCAAGATGGACTTAATGCAACCTCCTTCTAACACCATTAAATTGGTTGGGCGTAGGTTTGAATTTTATCAATGAATCTCATACCTCAATAAACCTAATACCTATTTATATTAATGTCAAGAAGGCCATGTCATTCAATATTTCCTAGTTCGTAAACCACATTAGAAACAAACACCTCTAACTAGTTTCATCCTTACTATTTCCACTCTCACTAAAGGTAACCTGAAATCTATTCCTATTATCCATGCCACCCAAAATCACACTGAACCCACAACCAACTCACCCCTTGCACATTCCACACCATCCTCCTCACCTTGCCCCATATCCCCAACTAGTCCTAAGTCATTCAAATATGATTTTTTAGAAGACATGAATAGAGAAAGGAAAGGATCCCAAACTCATGCTCATGCTCATCTCCAAACTCATGGCTAAAACTAAAAAATTATTCTGAAAGCTAGATTTTTACAAAGGGAAAGGATCCCAAACTCATGCTCATCTCCAATGGATCAAGAATGGGGATAAAGTGTCAAAAAAATTATTTTAGTTGCAACATAAACATAAAAAAGAGAAAATATCTAGTATAAGATATAAAGATGGTTCCTTGCAAACCAGCCAATATACTGTTTTACAAACCTTCTATGAGCACTTTAAAAATATATTTATTGATTATTATGTTGGAGATCCCTTTCTTCCCATTACTAAAGAAAGTGTTGTAGGTTGTATCCCTTGTAAAATAGACCCTAAATATAATAATTATCTTGACTTCCTCCTTTCCATTAAAGAGGTAGATGAGGCACTTTATAGCATGATTTTGGAGAAGATTCTAAGAATTGACAAGCTCCCAATTTAATTTTATAGAGCTCTTTGGCCTCACATTCATGAAGAATTATATTATGTTTACCTTGAATGTGTTGAAACTAGATTGTTGGGGGAAATCATAAACCAATGATTGATTAAACTCCTCTCCAAAGGAAAAAATGAAGAGATGGTGAATGGATGTCAACCTACTACCCTTCTTAACACCTCATACAAAATCATTTCCAAAACCTTGGCTAACCAAATAAAGTAGATAACCTAGGAGATTATGCAATCAGAACAAATATTTTTTAGGTGGTATATTTATTCTTGACAATTTGGTGTTGGCTTGGGATACTATTGAATGGACTCAAACAATATGCCTAAGTTTATCTAATTATCAAAGTCAATTTTGATAAATATTATGATTGCATCCACTGGCCTTACATTCTCAATATGTTAAAATGGCTAGGTTTTGGAGCCAAATTTTGAGAGAAAATTAGAATTTTGTTTATTGATGCTAACACTAGATTTTTTGTCAATGGGGCCCTTTATCCCAATCCCCCTTGCAAAAATATATTGTCAAGGTTTCCCTCTTTAAGCATTCCTATTTTTTAATAGTTCATTCCCTTGGTTACCTCTTTCAACATGCTCTCTTTAAAACTTATTCATGGTATTTCATTGCATAGTAATGCTAAAGCACTTAACTCACACTTTGTTCTTTGCAATGGTTTCTGGTTTTGATTGTGTGAGAATTTTTGCATCAACGTTTCAGATCAAACTCCGTGATCTATTATCAGGATTGTGGAAACTTGATATCATTACTTCACACTTTGTTGTTGAAAACATGTTGTTAATGAAAAATTCAATAAATGAACTCATACTCTTGATATTTTGGAACTCTTTTGTATTATCTCAAGATCCAAGATTTTCATGCACAAAACCAAATTCATCATGACTCTCCCTAACCCACACAGCCCATGGATCCCTAATGAATGAAATAAAATTAAGCATGGTACAATCACCAGATATCTTGGCCTACTATTTGGGATTGGATTCTCCCTCAAAGATATGTGGAACTAGTTTATGGTCAAATTCAAAGGAAATTTTTTGAGATGTACCAATAGGTTCCTTTCCATGGCTAGCCACATATAAAATTCCAATAAAGTCCTCCTCGCTATCCATGAATACATCTCATCTTGTTTTTTTTTTCATCTAAAAAATGTTACAACCAGCTAACTCAACTAATTAGGAGTTTTTTTTAGGCCAAATGGGGTAACAAGAAAGGTTATCCTTCCACATATTTATTACATTGCTTTCAACCAAAGGAAAAATGTGGTTTAGGAATTATTAACCCTTACACTCGCAACATTTTCCTCACCACTAAGTGGATTGTGCAATATTTGGAAGGGGAGGCCCCTTGGAAACATTTGGTGTGATTTTTCATATGTTTCTAGCCACACATGGGACATGACCAATTGGAATGATAAACTCCTTCTATCTCTTTATTTTAAAAATTATGATTTTTTTTCATTCAACTCTATTTGGAAATCCTATCAAATCCCTTTGAAGAAGCTAGTTTGGTATGAAAAATCCTGTATTCATGGCCTCAACTTTACAAACTCCAACATATGGTGGAATCATCTAATTTAGCTAGAGGGAAAACCCCTTGGTGTTATTAAGAGTTTAAAGGAAAGCATATTTATAAAAATGGAATTCAAGTGTTTTGAGATTGTGGGATCCAATCAACTTCAACTAGAAGTCTTGGAAGAAACTTTTAACCCAATTCAACCTGACCTCTTCCACCAAACAATCTCTTCTTTGAATCTAACAACTAGTTCCCCTTGAAATTTTTTTCATGTTTTCCTCTCCTTTCCATTATAACTTTTTGAAAGATAGGAGATGGCCTAATAAACACAACATACTCTAGTTTCCCCTCAAAATCATTTATAGGAAGTTGCTCCCTTCAATTTTTCTTCCATCTTGCCTCAATGTCAAGGGGAGCTACAAATTTAATCAAACAAAGTGGAAAGATTCTATCCTTCAAATCTAGAAGTCTAAAGTCGATATCCAATCTCATATTTTGGCATGGAAAATACTTCATGTTAATTTTCCCATTGGTATACATATCAAATTCCTTCATCCACCATTATCATGTCCTTTTTGCACTAAATCTAAATCCATAAAACATGCTTTCTAGTTTTTCTCTCATGCTCAAAGCCTTTGGTATTCCCATTTATCCTTGCTTCCTGCCCTCTTTAGACATACCTAGTAATGGAAAACTACACTTCTTGGTATCTCTCTTCACCACAATATTCTCACACAACTATGCTAGTAGATCATCCTCAAATTCATTTGGAAGTTTCATTGCTCCGCAATATTCTCTAGCACCTCTCAACCGCTCCAAATTAAAGTTCAAACAATTTGATTAAATATTTCTCTACAAATTACAAATTTATCTATTGCGCTTCAAGATTATTTGTAAACTAACAACAATCTTAAAAAATCTATCTGCAATATTCAATAGCAACTAAAGTTGGTTGAAGAATAGACAAATTGGCTTATTAAGGAGGCGCTTTTCTTAGTGGATTTGAATTTTACCAAGTTTTCGTGCTAGCTCTTTTGTATCTATTACCAATTGGACTAGTTTCAATGAATTTGGAGATGCTTGGGTGTCCTCTCCAGTTCTCTTATTGTTACATTGTTTCTCACTTGTTTTAAAGATAGTGTCATCTCTAATTTACTTCAAACTGATAGCTCATTTCCCTATTGTTGTTTAGTGTTTCAGGGATGTTCTTTTTAGTATAGCTCTTCACAAATTTTTACCATTTTTGGAGGATATTTTTCTTGTTGTAATTGTTGATTTTGTTGCATTTTTTTCTCTTTATCGATGACCTTATTGGGCATCATAGCCTCTAATTGGATAAACTATTGTTTTCATTATAATATCTTATGTAATTTGATTTATTTTCATCTTAATCCAATAAAAATGATTAAAGCTATTTTTTTAGATTATTTCAAAATTTAATTTTTCTAATAAAATAATGAGATTATATAAAGCTAAATATATTGTATGTGCATGGAAATGGGGAGCAAAAGGGGGTCTTAAATGGCCACTTCTTTTTTAAATCAAGAAAACTAATATTGGATGGGAGATTAAAGATAATTATGCTCAAAATTTGAAGACGCGGCAAGAACAAGAGCCGTATTAATTTGAACCTACTTTCTAAACTACTATTTTTTTAAATGGTGGAGATTAAGGGGTTTAAATGGGGGGCCACACAAAGTTCTCGTGGTTTTATAAAAAATAACATAGCATCTAGTGTGCCCCCCCTAAAATGTTTTTTTTTTAGTATTTCAAAAATCACTCTGGTACAAAAGTAGCTAACACCATGTAGTGTATGCTTTATTTTTATACTAAATTTTTAATGAATATATGGTTTTTTGCTAATTTTCAAAGTGGAGATATCCTAAAAAATAAAAATTGAGTATTGCCCCTTAATTTTTATGGAAACAAATCAAAATTTTAAAAAATGAATGTGTAAAGAATAGAGTCTAGTTTGTAGATGAGTAATTTGTTTCAAATTTTGATGAGTAGGTAAAAACTGAAACCAAAATTACTATATAATTTTTTTTGATAAAAAATGCAGACATTAGGAAAATAAATTAAAGATCAAAACCTTAACATAATTGAAATGTAGAAAAATTACATGGCTAGGAAGTTAAGAGAGAGCTTAATGTTACTATGTAGATAGAGATACAGGTAGAGAAAAATATGGATAGAAAGGATAAAGAGGAGTAAGAGGCAGATAGAGAGAGAAATAAAGCTTGATAGATATATAGAGCAAGAGAGATGGAGTGAATAAGAGAGAGGTAGATATAATGATATATAGATAAATATGGAGAGAGAGAGAGAGAGACATAGGGAGATAGAGATGGAGGGGGGATATTGCAAAAGAGAAAGGAGGACAATAGATATAAGTAATAGAAAGGTATAGAGAGAGAGATAGAGAGATATAGATAGGGAGGGAGAAATGGGAAGTGTGTATGTATATGAGTGAGAGATATATATAAAGGTAAATTGATATAGAGGGAGAGGGAGGGAGATAAATAGAGAGAGGAGAGAAGAAAAATGGAGAGATATATAAATAGGAAGTGATAGAGATAAAGGGAGAGAGAGGGAGGGAGATATAGGGATAGAAAGATGGAGAGATATATAAGTTGGGAAAGATATACGAGAAGAGAAAGGGAGAGAGATAGGTAGAGAGGTAGAGAGAGAATAAGAGGGGGATAGAAAAAGAGAGCTAAATAGATATAGAGGGAGGGAGAGAGGTATAAAGAGAGGGGGAGATAGGAATATAAAGAGGGGGATATAGGAATATAAAGAGGGGGAGATATCTAGATATATATAACTAGGGAAAGATAGAGGGGTTAGAGAAAAGGAGATAAATAAGTAGATAAGGAGAGGGAGAGGGAGAGAGATAAATAGATAGAGAGGGAGAGATATATAGAGACATATATAACTAGGGAAAGATAGAGGGTACAAAAAAGGGGAGATAGATAGATAGATTGATAGATAGAGAGGGGGAGAGAGAGAGAGAGAGAGAGAGAGAGAGAGAGAGAGAGAGAGAGGGTAAGCACTAAGTGAAAGGGAGAGATATAGGTAGAGAGGGAGAGAGAGAGAGAGGAGGGAAGAGATAGATAAATAGATAGAGAGGAGGAGATGAAGAGGGAGGGAGGGAGGGAGGTATAAAGAGAGAGATGGGGGAGATAGGAAGGGAGGGAGAGAGATAGAGAGGGGAAGATAGAGATATAGAAGTAGAGAAATAGATAGAGATAGTTAGAGGGAGAGAGAATGAGAGGGGAGAGAGGGAGATATATCTACATAGATAAAGAGGGAGAGAGGTATAGAAGGAGAGAGAGAGGGGGGGAGAGATATAGAGAATGTTAACTTTTAGAACCGCCTAAATATATATAAATAATAGTAATTTTTTTTTAATATTACTTTTATTGGCAAAACCTCGATGGAAAAACATGCTCTAGAATAAAAATTACTTTTAGAAATTAACCAAAAAAAGTGAAAAATTTTACCATGATTTTATATATATTGGGGGGAGGGGTTCCCAAATTTATCACTACTCTATATATCTCCCCTCTATCTCTCTCCCTCTCCCCTTTCTCTCTATTCCTATCTCCCTCTCTATCTATTTATCTATATCTCTCCCTCCTTCTCTCTCCTCTCCCTCTTTAACTATCTCTATCCCTTTCTCTACCTCTCTCTCTTTATCTCCCCCTATCTCTATCTCTCTCCCTCCCTTCCTCTTTTCTCCCCCTCTCTATACCTCTCTCCCTCTCTAATTGCCTCCCCCTTGTCTTCCTCCCCCTCTATCTTCCCCTATAAATATATCCCTCTCTATCCCTCCATATTATTCACTCTATCCCCTCCATCTCTATCTTTCCATTTCTCTATTTCTATCTCCTTGTCTCTCTATCTCCCTCTTACTCCTCTCTATCCCTTTCTATCAATATATTTCTCTACCCATCTATCTCCCTGTCTCTATATCTCTCTCCCTATCCCTCGTTATCTCTATATCTCCCTCCATCTATATCTATCTTCATCTCCCTCTCCCTTTCCATCCCCCTCTATATATATTAATCTTTCTCTCCCTCTCCCCCCCCTCTTCTATCTACCTCTCTCTTATTCACTCCATCTCTCCTACTCTATATCTCCATCTCTATATTTCTCAAGCTATCTCTATATCTTACTCTCTATACCTTTCTATCCATATATTTATCTACCTTTATCTCCATGTCTATCTCTCTCTTGTTATATTTGGTTGTGAAATCACCCGAGATCAAAATGATTGAAGGAAATCAAGAAAAGAGATGAATAAACTCAACACCCCCTTAGAATTGAACTAGCAGTCCATATTACTAGCCAAGGGGAGGGGTGAGTGCTATTTATATAGAAAAATAATGGCAAATAATTCCAAGATGAGTAATAACTCCCAAGTGCCCATAATAGGTTAGAGTTTTACCTACTTGGTAAATGTCATATTATATGGTTATGACAACTTAGATAAGGAAAAACAAATGGTTATGGGAGGTGGCTAATAAATCCAAAAGAGGGTGTGAGACTCAACTACCCAAAGGTGGGTGTGAGTGACACATGTGAATGATGAATTTATGCCACATGTCCTCATCCTAACCATTCTAATATAACCTAAGCAAGCTTAATAATGTGTATGAAAAATAAGTATTCCCTAACCTAAGGAAAATAAAAAAACCTACACTAACACCCCCCTGTTAATCATAGCTTAGGTGGGTGAAAAGAAAAAGGATGGGTCTCGACTACAAGGCCATGTTAGGTACCCATGTACAAAATAATCTCTCAAAAATGGAGAAAAGGAGAAAACCCAGTGGGATAAAACTCCTCCCTAAAAGAGAGAAAGGAAAATAAGTTTCCCCACACAAGAAGAATCCCATGCAAGGAAGAAGTCCCCTCCAAAATAGAAAGGATAAGAAAGACTATGTAGCCTTCCCTCAAGTAGTCAATTGTACAAATGGTTGATGCTTGAAATTGGATGTAGAAGATGGTCCACGAACATCAAAAAATGTTCCTCCCCTTAGGAAGAAACAAAACCAAAGGTGCATCACTTGAATGTCTTCCCATTCCTGAAAGGAATATAAGGGAAGAATGCTCAAAATGTAAGAATTCTTTGAAAACTGCTCATCTATCTCCATGTCGATGCTAAAAGTTACGACCATCAAATCAAGCATTCTATGCCACACTGATGAAGATGAAAATCCAAAACCTAGTAGAGATGTATGTAGAGCAAGATCCAAAGACTCAACTATCTCCTTTGAAGACAAAGATGCCTCCCCCAAATGTTGCTCAAAAGTACCCACACTCATGTCAAATTGTGATGAATGATCATGTGGAGAATGAACAAGAGGATCCAAAGGTTCTGTTGATGGTTCAAATGAGCACAACAATAGTTAAAAAAAATATTACTATTCTACTTTCCTGAAAGAGAAAGAATAACACATGGATATCTAACTCCCAAGGTCTTTGTAATTAGTTCTTGACTGTGTTGATTTCACTCAATGGTTGATGTGAACTATAACGTTCAAGGGGCCTGCTGGTGTTGAGCTTGTGGATTGTTCTAAGATCAAACATGAATTTAAACCTACTTTAACTAGGTTTTTTAAAGAAACAGAAAAAGATAGATCAAAGCTTTGGAACTAAAGAGAATAATAATTCATCCAACTTAACTAGACTTGCTACCTTTCAAGGAATTGCTAACTAAAACTGCAGAACAAAATTAACTTCTGATTAACACACAGTTTCATTCATTCACAGTGCTAATTTCAACAGCAGATTGAAAATCACTATTTAAACAAAACATAAAATAAGACTTCATTCCTTGAAAGCTTTTCAAATAAAATGATTAACTGAAGATGAATACCATTTAGGAACACAATATGAAGTAGATTTAAATCTGGTTGCTTCTATTGTTAGTGAAATAGATAAGCAACATTTACAAATCTGGCACAATCACCAGTGTACAGAAAACCTATATCTTCAGACTGTTTCCATCTATACTAAGAAAACTTGAAAGATACATCACTGCCTTCTGTCAAATCTAACTCCTATTCCACTGCTACTCTTAAGTTTCTCTACTGCTACTGATTTCTGAAAAATCTCTCTCTATCTTTTCTAAAACTCCCACCTCTCTTGAAAGAGGCAAAAATACCATATATACAAAACATGCCAAAAAGAATGTGCTGGCCCCTCCTTAGGGTTTTACAAAATATCAGCTAGTTTCAGAAGGGTTGACCCTCAGATCTTTTGGAATGAAGTCAATGTTGCATTCACCATGTCCATGTTGGTGACAGATTGCCCTCAGGAGAAGCCTTAAGATCTTATGGAATACTTGCATTAACTTCTAGCCTCCGTGTCCACCTTTGAACTTCCATGTCGAGCTGATTTGAATGCCTTGAAGCACTATCATTAATGTCTATCTACCTTTTCCAGTAGACACCACAACTGTCCCTGAGATTCGCAACCTCTTCCTCCTTTCGGCCTTCTTCCTGTTCTAGATCTTTCTGCATGTTGACCTCCTCTTGAAGCAACATCAAATTTTCCCGTTAGATCCCCACACCATTGTTTACCGAACTGCTCCATCACTTTTGATCCCAGAGTAAGTCCATGTCGTTTACATTTTGTTGATTTCCTTCACAGGGGTAGTCAATTAGTCAAACTACCAATGGTTCACCTTTAGCTCCCTCTGATTGGGTGAACACATTCCACGTAAGATTCTCGGGCATTCAAAGGTTGTTCACATAGAATCACATGTCGGTGAGACACTAATCGTGTCTCCTTGATATGATTATACCTCATAGTAGCTATCGGCATAACATACGACGGTCGGCAAGAATTCATAGCGAGCGGCCAAAGTCATAGCTATATCCACAGTGGTTGTCAAGACAATCGCTATCAGTCAAAGGTCATAGTGAGTTCCTAGTGGTCACACCAATATTCCTTTTCTATTGGAAAATCCATCGCTATCGGCAAGACTCCCCATTGTTGGCAAGACTTCTAGTCGAATGCAAACTCTCGGTGATGAGTCCTACCACAACCACATATCTATCAGTGAGACTCTATTCTCTCGGCAGGACCTCATATTGAGCTCCTCATCCTTTGGCAAGACACCAGCAGGTCGGCCAGACATCACAATAGGAAGCCAAAGTTATAGCGATATTCCCTTTAATCACCGAGACAATCACACTCGGCAAGACTTCATATCGAGCCTAACATGTTGCACCGAAGGCACAAAACATGTCAGCAAGAATACCACCAATCGACAAGATATCATGCTGAGCTCTTCCATTCTCCCCAAGCTCATTCTATTTCGGCGAGACCCTGCTTGGTTGGTGAGAACTCACATCAGTCGGGAAGACTTTACCCTATCAACCAGACATTACGGCAAATTCAAACCTTTCGCCGAGACCCTTCATCGATTGACAGGACTTTCCCCAGTCGGTAAGACGTTATGCTGAAGGCGATCTCTCTCAGCAAGACCTCACCTCTTTGGCAAGACCTTATGCCAAAGGAATAACCTTTCACTGAGACCTCCATCTGGGACCACCACTCCATGTCGACAAGACCCTATCGGGTTGGCAAGACTTCTCATCAAAACCACCTTGTTTCGGTGAGAGCTTATTTCATTTCGAGGAGACTTTGCTTGGTTAGCGATACCTTCTATCGAGCTCAAAAAAATTTCTGAGACCCTTCGTGTCGGTTGGACTTCTCCCAAAAAGCACAACCTTATACCGAAGGCACCATCCTTTTGGTGGGACATCACTTTGTCGCTGAGACTTCATGCCAAACTTAAATCTTTCCCTGACGTCGTTTCACTTTGGGAAGAGTCCGCCCTGTCGTGAAACTTTACCCCGAAGTCAGGCCCTTATGCCGAACTCAAACCTTTCGGTGAGACTTCGCTTGGTCGGTGAGACTTCATGCCAACGCTACCCCCTGTCACCAATACTTCCATTTGTTGGGAAGACTTCTCCCCGAACCCAAATCTTACAGCGACGCTAGCATTGTGTGCAATGGTCGGCGAGACCTCAACAGTCGGGAGACATAAAATCCCATGGCAATTAAAATGTCTGGCTGACCGATATATTGTAAGTGAACAGAACCAACTTCTAGTCAGCAAAACAACAGGAGGGTCTCAACGACTTTCTTCTTCAGGAGTTTTATGCCAAATCTGACTGAGGCAGGCTATCCAATTGAGTTCCTTGAGAAATTCATCAGGGGTATGATTTAATCATGTAACACAAATTCCTCCATTAGTCCTCAAAGCATATAAAATATATCATTTTTTATCATTTTATTCAATTTAAAAAAAAAGAAACCCAACTCAGGCCAAAGCAGAACCAAAATTTGACAGAACAAAAGATAGACTTAGGAGGAAAACAAAAGAACTCCTAAGACCAAACCAACAACGAAAGAAGAAGAAAACAAAAGAAAGAAAAAAAGGGGGGACCCATTTTTTTCCAGAATAAAATGGGGTGGTTATGCAAGGCATAACAAATGGCAACTCGGTTGGAAAAATGGTTCAACCATTTTCAAGAAACTCAAGGATTAAGCCACCCAGAACTCCTGGTTTATGAACATCACAACCCCAGTTGGGTCAATTTTAACAACCAAGGTTGAGCTAGAATCTCAGATGTAAGTCAACACTGGCTACCCCTGAATCTATGTGTGTGCTTGATGGTGCATCATCCTTTTATAAATTTTTCCTCATCTTTTGAACAACAATGTGCAAGATTTTAACTACATGAGTTGATTCCTTTTAGCTGTTGCGCAATGATATCTTGGGCATTGCTCCGCTGCCAGTCAGGCATCCATAGCCTAGACGAAGATACCTCTAGTTTTCTCACAGAATTGCTCTACTATCAGTTAGGTGTCCATAGCCCTGGTAGAGATACTGGAATCACCCATTCATATTGAGTCTTCTTTTCTTTTTGATAATTCTTTTTTTTCTCTTTTCTTTTCTCTTGGAGTTTCAGATATTTCATTCAATTTTTTTTTCAATATGTTAGATGTTAGAAATCTGTTCTGGGTTGAAAACTACTATGGACGTCATAACAGCATCTGGGAATCATATTTTTCATTCAAATCTTACAACATTATCGCCCTAGGACAAATATACCATTACAAAAAGGAGACGATCTTGATGATTTGTGACAAATTCAGAGGTAGCTAATGAAGATTGTTTACTTTTCACCTTGTTTTGAAGACTTTCCACAACTCTTATTGACAATGGGCATAAAACAACGAATTTAGGACAAAATCATCCAATTAGAAAACCTAAAAATATCTAAATCACTTCTCTCCTAATAACCAAAGTATACTTCAAATAACAACCCATCATTTTATGATGGAAAGAGTAGAGAAACCCCAAAAAACAAAACAAGACAGACATAAAAGAAAAAAGCAAATGAAAGAACAGAAAGAAAGAACAAACAAACAAACACCAAAACTATTTACAAACAAAAAAATAAAATTATTTACATAAAGAACAACAAACTATTCACATAGAGAATATAATTATTTACATACAGAGATTATTTACAGGCAGAAACATAGAAACTACTTACATAAAGAAAAACCAATTATTTACATAAATGCATAGCCCAACAAGAATACCAAACTTCACGATTCAAGATAATGTTTAAGAAACTATCCATTGACAGGCAATGGAATAGGTTCTTCCGTTAACCTACTCAGTCGGAAAGCATTTTCTCCTAGGATCTCCGTAATTTGATAGGGACCTAACCAAAGCTTATCAAATTTCTAGTGATTGCCCTTCTTTTCACTAGCTTTATCCCATAGTAGCACAAGGTCTGATATTTGAAAGCCTTGATTTTGGCTCCTTTTTCAAACCAATGTTCGACAATAGCCTGGTGTTTAAAGAATTGTTGCAAGGCGGCATCCCTCTGCTCTTCTAATTTCAACAAGGCAACTAATCTTACTTCTATCCTATCATCACTAGAGTAGAATTTCTGCATGAACTCAAGGATAGGTATTTGTAAATGAATAGGGAACATAGGCTCTTGTCCATACACTAGTTTAAATGGTAAGTCTTTAAAGCAGCCTTGATCCTAGTTCTATCTGCCCATAACGAAAATCTTAGCTGGGTGTGCCAGTCCCTAGGGTTGTTCTAGATAACAATTTTTTAATTACCCCTAAGAGATTCTTATTGGTTGATTCTGCAACTCCATTTCCTTGTGGGTAATAGTTTCAAGAATATTTTAAAACAATTTTGTGATCATAAGCCCATGAAATGAACTCAGCAGAAGAAAAGGAAGGACCATTGTCACATACCAATACGAAGGGTACTCCAAACCTAGTTGTGATGCATTCAGTGAGGAACTTGATTACTACCTCTGTCATGTTGTTCTTGCAAGGTATAGCCTCTATCCATCTTGTGTAGTAATTAGTGGCAATCAAAATAAATTTGTCCTACAGAAGAATTTGGGTTAATTACCCCAATAAAGTCCAATGCCCATTGGGAAAATGGTCTTACCTTGTAAACAGGGTACAATGGCATGGCCGGATGGTGTTCTTTTGATGTAGAAATATGACATATGTGACATGTTCTTACATGTTGATGGGCATATTTGAACACACATGACCAGTAGTAACTCGTTTTGAGGATTTGATGTGCTAACGAATCTGCAGACCCGTGACCTGTGCCATGTTTCCCATGAAATTCAACAATCACATGTTTAGCTTCTTGCTGATCAAGGCATCGTAGGTACACTCCCTCAAAATTCTTCCTGTATAACAATCCTCCTTTGAGCATATAATGAGAATTTTTCATTCTCAGCACTCTCCTTTGAGTTGTATTCATTCCCTCTGGGCACCGATTGTTGAGCATGAAATAGATGATATCAGCATACCAAGGGTCATTGGAAAAGGAATGTGTTGTGTATTGTTGGAAAATAATGTTCTCACCAGCATCAGCTATGGATTTAGATAGGCCCAGACCTCATACAAGTTTCATAGGGTGAATCTCCAGATCAAACTCTTGCAAAATGGCCATCCATTTTCCTCTTCGTTCTCCCAACTCGCTCTACATAAGTAGATATTTCACAGCTGCATCAGGAACTACAACAATAATTTGACTTCATAGGATGTAATGTCTGAACTTCTTGACAGCTCTAACCAATGCAAAAGCTTTTTTTTCAAGAGGTGGATACTTAACTTCAGCATTCTTAAATAGGGAACTCATGAAAGCAATTGGCCTCTCCTCTCCCTCTTCTCTTCGTTGAGTTAGGACAACTGCACAAGAATGTTCAAAAGCAAAAGAATAAATATAAAATGGCTTCAAATAGTCAGGGCTGGTGAGGATGGGCACTTCCAAAATGGATTGTTTGAATTGAGAAAACGCAGCCTTTTCCTCATCACCCCACTCTATTTTGGCATCTTTCTTCATCATTTCATTCAATGGTTTTACAATTTCTACAAAACCTTTGATAAACTTCCTCACAAAGTTGATCTCTCCAAAGAAGGATCTTATCTCCTTCTTGCTTCCTAGCCTGGCTATCTTTAGAATGGACTCAACTCGGTCTGGATCGATCAATATTCCCCTTTATGATATTATGTGTCCCAAAAGCTTCCCTTTAGAAACCCCGAACACACACTTTTTAGGATTTGGGGAGACACCATACTAAATACATCTTTCAAGAACTTTAGCTAAGTTTACAGCGTGGTTCAGTCTATCTTTAGAGAATACTGTCAGGTCATCCATGTAAACGATGATGCATTTTCTAATCAGATCTTTGAATGCTATGTCCATGGCACGCTGAAAGGTTGCTTCAGAGTTTATCAAACCAAATGGCATCCTTTTGTAAGTGAATGTTCCCCACTTAGTAGTGAAGGCTATCTTCATTCTATCTTCACAGTTAACCATTACCTGATTGTATCCAGAATAACCATCCAGGAATGATATCATCTGAGACCCATTGATAGTTTGCAAGACTTCGTCCAGTGAAGGGAGTGGGTAGTTGTCTTTTTCTGAAGCTCTATTCAGATTCCTAAAATCCACACATAGCCTGATCTCTCCATTTTTCTTATAGACTAGAACCAAGTTATCCACCCATGTAGAATGTCGTACAGGGAAGATGATTCTTGCAGAAAGCAATTTTTGAACTTCCTTGAAGATCAGTGGTTCAATCAGGGTGTTGATAGGCCGCTACTTCTGCCAAAATGGCTTAGTTTCAGGCTTCAAAGGAATAGTATGAGTCATCACAAAAGTATCAAATGTCTTCAGATCCTCATACCCTCAGGCTATTGCAGCAATTTCCTTCTTCAGTGCCCTTGGTATATCTTTTTTGATTGCTTCAAGGCAAGCTTTCCCTATGTAAACATTTCTTTCCAGGCTAGAATCAGCTAGGTTAACAGTTTGATATTCACCTCCTTTATCTTCAGCTGATATCTTTTCCTGAGCCCTTGGATCTGAATATAAAATTCTTTCTAGGGCCACCATTCCCTTGGGAATGCTATTACTTTTTAAATTGAAGACCCCCTCTATATCGCAATTTTTCAGGGTTCTAATCTCCTTGATCCCTGTTGGACTCATCAATGATCTGCCCTTCAAAAACATCTGAGCTTGCTAGAAAAGCAAGGATATGTTGATCGTCATCAAAGAATTGAAAGTTCTTGACATTATTAGGAATTGCCAGGGTGGAAATCAACTCTACTGAGAATCTCTTAAGGTTGGAGACTTGCATGGGTTCCAGGGTACTTGCAGCAACAACTAATGAATCAACTATCTGACTCTCCTCTCTAGGGATTAAGCTAATCCCAAAAGCATCAAAGTCTTCAATCAGATTCCATACTTGATTTCTATATGTTGCTAGCCTTCTATTGTGACATGTGTATTGGTTGCACACTTGCTTCATAACTACTTCTGAATCCCCTTTAACCATTAATGTAGTAACTTTCTTCTTATGTGCAAACATCAGCCCCCGAGCTAGAGCTTCATATTTTGCCACATTTTTAGTGCATTTAAATTGCAACCTGTAAGAAGCAAATAAAGTTTTCCCTTTCGGGCTAGTTAATTCAATCCCAACACCATAGCCTATTTTGGATTTGGATCCATCAAATGTGAGGGTCCACAGCTAATCATGAGCTGGAGTTGATCCTTTTGAGGTTGTTGTGGGAATTTGGATAGAATGAGCTATAGGTGGGGCTACTTGATCTTTTGCATCGAATATAGGGAATAGGTGTTTAATAGGTTCCTCAGGTGTAATTTCCAATTCCTGCATAGATATATCATATAATTTTTGGCTATCTTTCTGACAGTCACTTACATCTCTGATTAATCCCTTGGATTTTGGTATACTTGTGAGTGCAGGGGTGTCAAAGAAACCTTGGGGTTGTTCCTCATAAATATGATGGTTTCGAAATATGACTGGGGTAAGTTCAATTTGAGAAGGAACTTCCTTTGAAGGTATATTATCCCTGGTTAACATTATTGCCTTTTTGACTTCAAATGAGAAGTGATCTGCAACAGTCTCAAGGTGACTTAGGCTAGTTTCCTTAGCTTGAGAAACCTGATTTAAAATGCTGATGCAGGGTTGGCAGGTCAATTCTGAATGATATTGGTAGTGTATCCTACACCAATTAGGGAGTAAAAGACTTTGCAAATTGATATCTTCCCCCAAGACCAGCTGATCTTGTTGCAGCTTCTTGATCAATGCCTATTGATTTTCATTAGTCATAGAATCAGGGGAATTTTTTATTGATAATTCTTTAGGATCAAGAACCGAAAAGGTCAAAATTTTGTCTCTTTTGTAAACCCCTATCCCGGTTTCAAAATAAGCTACCTCATTAGGGAAATCATATTTAGTGATGACATGCTTGAGGTGAGGTTTTCTTTCAATCTTAATATGCATAGGCACTCCCCTCTATGGTAGCCACATATGTGAAAATTTGAGGGAGAGATATCCCCCTATACTTTTCATCAAATCTCTACTCAACAACATACCATAAGTCTTGGAAATGTCTGCTACTTGAATATCTATATTGGTTAAAATTATGGGGTTAGACCCTACTTGCACGTGTATATTTCTCAATTCTCCAACTACATTAACCTCTGTTTTATCAAGTTGTATGACCTTCTTGTTTGTTTGGATAGGGTTCAATCCCAATTTCTTGCATACAAAAAATGGCATAACATTGCTAGAAGCCCCTGAATCTAGTAGGAAATTATGTAGATTCTTCCCACAGATTCTTAAACTCAAAAGAAATGGTGGGGTACCTACCTTGCTTCTATACAAAGCTGTGTTCATATCTACAGCAGGTGCCACCTTGTTTTTTCCTTTTGATTTATCAGCTTGCTCCAAAGATTTCAGCACTATCTCTTGTTGAGCAGGGCACCACTTTAGGATGTCAAATTATGATAAAGATGTTTTTTGTCTCTGCAGCTCAGAAACAATATCAAACTCTGTGTTATAACTTGCATTAATTTTGACAACCCCAGGTGAATTACCTTTGTTATGGAAGTCAGGTGGGACTTTTGGTGGAGGAGGGTTGTTATCAGCACTTTGATTCAGAGGCACCATGTGATTAGGTGGTGTTGATGTAGTGAACAGACCCTTATTTTGATTTCTTAGAAAGTGTCCTCCCTTTGTTTGAAAGGCTTGGGAATCATATGAATCTTCCTTTGGTTCATTCTCATCTTGCCTTGGGAATGAAGGTTCCTCCTCAAAGAGGTCATAAGTCATTGTTGTATCTACTGAGCCACCTTCTTTATTTGAATTCCCTTGGAACGTTTGGGCATCTGCTTGTGCCATCTTGACAACTTTCTCCATATTAGGGTAGTTTACCTCAGAATGGGTTGCAGTATCATGCAGCTTGCATCAGTTAGTCATAAAATTAAGGTCAACCACATTTGCAGTATGCGACCTTTCCTCATTAGCTTGATAATTGTGAGAAACTCCACTGTTATTTGGCCCTGTATTCCATTGTCAGTTGTTACTTGGCCTTTGGTTATATCCTCTCCTTTGATTTTGATAGCCTTGGTTAAGGGATTTTTTGCCTTGATAACCCCTCTAGTCGTGATTATAGTTATTCTAATAATTACCCTGATTATTATTGCTCTGATTAGAATAATTACCTTGGTTTTGAGAGGGATTCAATCTAAGCTGAGCCATGTCATTTGTGACTTGAGACGGAGTTTTCTTTAAGTTCTCCACCTCATTTGTGAGTTGGACTTTCTTTTCACTTTCAACACTCTTAGCAATAAGTGGCTGATTGCCATGATTTGGTTTTCCATTTTGGTTATGATGACCATGCAGACTGTGATGAGCATGTGATTGTTGAAAGAAGTTAGGAGCTTCGTTGGCAAAGAATGGAACGGGAGATTGAATCTGCAACTCAGACATAGGTCCATAATGAGAAGGAGACATCCCTGGGATAGTACTGAACAAAGGGGTTGGGCTAGACATCTGATACCCCATTGAAGGAAAACCTCCTCCCAAACTTCCTTGTTGAGAACTAATTTGTTGTTGCAGCTTAATGGCTAGATGATAGACTTTAGACACAGAATCAATAACTGCCGGTTGATATGTCCTTTGTAGGAATAAGCCAATCAGAGGGTCTATAACTCTAAAGTATGCTTGAATGTCACTATTCTCAGCAACTAGATAGGGGTCATGTAGTCTCCTATACATTTGTTGAAACCTGGTATTAAACAATGGCAAGGGTTCACCCGGCTCCTTCCTAATGGTAGCAAATTGGTGGAACAAAATGGTTGGATCCACGTAAATTCTAAACTAATTGATGAAAGCATTCTCCAGGTCTATCCAGCTCAGAATAGAGCGCTGAGGAAGATTTAGGTACCAGTTGTACACCATATCCCCTAAGGAATAAGGGAACAACCTACAAACTACATCATGGTGAGCTATCTGAGCTTTGGTACAAGCATCCTTAAAAACTTGTATGTGCTCTTCAGCACTACTTGATTCGCCATGAATGTATTTGGAACATAATTTCTCAAGATTCTTAGGCATATCGTAAAAACCTCTAGGAATAGTCCCCAATGGAGAGGGATTATTCTGAAAAAATGCCATTGGTGGTGGTTGAGCCAGCTGTTGGATGGGTTGAACTAGCTATAATAGCAATTGAGATGGATTCAGTGGTGGATTGATAGGTATCCACTGGGGTATTAGTGAAAATCCTGGTGGAGTGAGTGGGGCTGACAAGGGTGGTATGATGGTTGCCCCAATCTTATGACTCTTGTGTCTTATTGGGGTCTTGAGTTCTATCAAACGTGGTTGATTTTCAGCTGATCAAAGAACCCTACGGGACCTTTCTAGTGAGAAAAACCCAGTATTATCTAGTTTTCTCTTCTAGGCCCTCCTAGCGCCAATTTCCTATTGATGGTTCAGATGAGCACAACAAAAGTTAAATAGAATATTACTATTTTTCTCTCTTGAAAGAGAAAGAATAACGCATGGATATCTAACTCCCAAGGTCTTTGTAATTGGTTCTCGATTGTGCTGATTTCACTCAATGATTGATGTGAACTATAATGTTCAAGGGGCCTACTGGTGTTGAGCTTGTGGATTGTTCTAAGATCAAACATGAATTTAAACCTACTTTAACTGGGGTTTTTAAAGAAATAGAAAAAGATAGATCAAAGCTTTGGAACTGAAGAGAATAATAATTCATCCAACTTAACCAGACTTGTTACCTTTCAAGGAATTGCTAACTAAAACTGCAGAACAAAATTAACTTCTGATTAACACACAGTTTCATTCATTCACAGTGCTAATTTCAACAGCAGATTGAAAATCACTATTTAAACAAAACATAAAATAAGACTTCATTCCTTGAAAGCTTTTCAAATAAAATGATTAACTGAAGATGAATACCATTCAGGAACACAATATGAAGTAGATTTAAATCTGGTTGCTTCTATTGTTAGTGAAATAGATAAGCAACATTTACAAATCTGGCACAATCACCAGTGTACAGAAAACCTATATCTTCAGACTGTTTCCATCTATACTAAGAAAACTTGAAAGATACATCACTGCCTTCTGTCAAATCTAACTCCTATTCCACTGCTACTCTTAAGTTTCTCTACTGCTACTGATTTCTGAAAAATCTCTCTCTATCTTTTCTAAAACTCCCACCTCTCTTGAAAGAGGCAAAAATACCATATATACAAAACATGCCAAAAAGAATGTGCTGGCCCCTCCTTAGGGTTTTACAAAATATCAGCTAGTTTCAGAAGGGTTGACCCTCAGATCTTTTGGAATGAAGTCAATGTTGCATTCACCATGTCCATGTTGGTGACAGATTGCCCTCAGGAGAAGCCTTAAGATCTTATGGAATACTTGCATTAACTTCTAGCCTCCGTGTCCACCTTTGAACTTCCATGTCGAGCTGATTTGAATGCCTTGAAGCACTATCATTAATGTCTATCTACCTTTTCCAGTAGACACCACAACTGTCCCTGAGATTCACAACCTCTTCCTCCTTTCGGCCTTCTTCCTGTTCTAGATCTTTCTGCATGTTGACCTCCTCTGGAAGCACATCATATTTTCCCTTTAGATCCCCACACCATTGTTTACCGAACTGCTCCATCTCTTTTGATCCCAGAGTAAGTCCATGTCATTTACATTCTATTGATTTCATTTACAGGGGCAGTCAATTAGTCAAACTACCAATGGTTATCCTTTAGCTCCCTTTGATTGGGTGAACACATTCCACGTAAGATTCCCAGGTGGTCAAAGGTTGTTCACACATAATCGCATGTCGGTGAGACACTAATCGTGTCTCCTCGATGCAATTATACCTCATAACAGCTATCGGCATAACATACGACGGTCGGTAAGACTTCATAGCGAGCGGCCAAAGTCATATCAATATCCATAGTGGTTGCCAAGAAAATCGCTATTGGTCAAAGGTCATCGCGAGTTCCCATCGGTCACACTGATATCCCTTTTCTATTGGCAAATCCATCACTATCAGCAAGACACCATCGGGTCGGCCAGACATCACGGTGGGCAGCCAAAGTTATAGCAATATTCCCTTTCATCGCCGAGACAATCGCACTCGAAAAGACTTCATATCGAGCCCAACACATTACACCGAAGGCACAAAACATGTCGGCGAGAATACCACCAGTCAGTGAGATATCATGTTGAGCTCTTCCATTCTCCCCGAGCTCATTCTATTTCAACGAGACCCTGCTTGGTCGGTGAAAACTCACATTAGTCAGGAAAACTTTACCCTGTCAGCTAGACATTACAGCGAATTCAAACCTTTCGTTGAGACCCTTCATCGATTGGCAAGACTTTCCCCAGTTGGCAAGACATTATGTCGAAGGAAATCTCTCTCAGCGAGACCTCACCTCTTCGGTAAGACCTTATGCCGAAGGCATAACCTTTCACCGAGACCTCCATTTGAGACCACCACTCCATGTCGGCAAGACCCTATTGGGTCGGCAAGACTTCTCATCGAAGCCACCTTGGGCAAGAGCTTATTTCATTTTAGGGAGACTTTGCTTGGTCCGCGAGACCTTTCGCCGAGCTCAAAAATTTCGTCGAGACCCTTTGTGTCGATAGGACTTCTCCCCAAAAGCACAACCTTATATCGAAGGCACCATCCTTCGGTGGGACATCACTCCGTCGCTGGGACTTCATGCCAAACTTAAATATTTCCCTGACGCCATTTCACTTCGATAAGAGTCCACCCTGTTGGTGAGACTTTACCCCAAAGTCACGCCCTTATGCTGAACTCAAACCTTTCTGTGAGGCTTTGCTTGGTCGGCGAGACTTCATGCCAACGCTACCCCCTATCACCAAGACTTCCATTTTTTGGGAAGACTTCTCCCCGAATCCAAATCTTATGACGATGCTAGCCTTGTGTGCAATGGTCAGCGAGACCTCAGCAGTCGGGAGACATATAAAATCCCACAGCGATTAAAATGTTTGGTCGACCGGTATATTTTAAGTGAACAGAATGAACTTCTAGTCGGCAAGACAACAGGAGGGTCTCAGCGACTTTCTTCTTTAGAAGTTTTATCCCAAATCTGACTAAGGTAGGCTTTCCAACTGAGTTCTTTCAGAAATGCATCAGGGGTATGATTTAATCTTGTAATACAAATGCCTCCATTAGTCCTCAAAGCATATAAAATATATCATTTTTCATCATTTGATTCAATTTTAACAAAAAGAAACCCAACTTAGGCTGAAGCAAAACCAAAATTTGGCAGAACAAAAGATAGACTTAGGAGGAAAACAAAAGAACTCCTAAGACCAAACCAACAACGAAAGGCGAAGAAAACAAAAGAAGGAAAGAAAAGGGCAGATCCGTTTTGTTCCAGAATAAAATGGGGTGGTTATGCAAGGAATAATAGGTTCCTCCATAACAACTGAAGAATAATCAACTTCATCAAAGAGAAGATGAATATCATGAATAGTGTCTCCCAAGTCTGAAATATGAGACTCCATAAACAAACCTACAATTTATGCTAAGTAGTCATTCAAAGTAGCTATATCTAGAAGATGATGTGTATCTTGTTGCACTGAATCACAAGAAGCCATGAATGTAGCAATGCAAGTATCCTCAACAGCAATAGTAGATGGAGGAGAAGGAATGCAAGGCTCAAGAACTGGATCACATATGAGAATACCCAAGTTCAAGGAGCCAAATTTCTCCTCAAAATCAAAATTCACACTAGGAGTGTGATCAACAACCAAAGGATCATAACCAACATCAAGTGCAAAGTTTGAAAAGGTTTATAACTGAGATGCATGATCAACTATCCTAGTAACAATTATCTCTCTACTTTCCAAGTCTCTGATGATAATTGAATCAGGTGTGAATTCCACAGTCTTCCCTGTTCCACCATGAGTGATCTAATAGATGGAAAGAATATTGTTTGAAAGATGAGGTACACACAAAAATCATTGAAGGTGCCATCCCCAATATCAAAAAATCCTTTCCCAATTGCATCCATGTAAGTGTTGTTTCCCATCAGAATAGGTGGCATAACACAAGGCTCAAATGAAGAGAACACAAACTATGTAGAAGCCATATGATGAGAAGCTCTAGAATCTAGGAGTCATCTCCCTAATCCAAGACCTGTAGAGACACAAAGAGCTTTACCTATTGATTTACTTGTCCCTATAATATGGCCTTTTCCCTTATCAAATTCTAATTATTTTGAACTTTTAGAATTAGAAGTAGAAGTTGAATCAACCATTCGAGAAGACAAACTAATTTTATTCTTCTCAAGAAGATGTTTTAGTTCATCAATATCCTTCTTATAACAAGAATGTTCTTCATGTCCACTTCTCTTGCAGTATGCACAAATGGGCTTCTCCTTCTTAGATGAATCCTCTTTTGAAGAGAATTTAGAGTCTACTTTAATATTAGATGAAGATTGATCTAAATCTTTCTTTCTGTCTCTTTGGTTCCTATTTTTCTTGTTTTGCTTGTTAGTGCCTTGTTTTGCAGTCAAGGCTTGAGACTTAGTAGATTTAATGATTCCCATTTGAATCAATTTGTCATGCTCCTTTGTGAGATCAACTACGAAATCACCTAGAGAAGGCATAATAAATCCTTTTCCTAAGGCTCTTTTCATTGCATGAAATGTAGAAATAAACACTGCATAATCTGGACCAAGTTTTGAAAGAATGCTTAAAATCAACTGTGATTCATCCTTTTTAATTCCACATTGCTCTAACTATAATCTTATGGCATTCAACTTAGTAAAGAAATCTTGAATGGTGTCAAAATTGCAAGGGATCAGTCCTATGAGCTTGTTCTCCAATGAATGTGCTCTAAAATAATCTTGTTTACCAAAGAGACTATTCAAACTATTTCACACTTCATTTGTTGACTTTTCAGACATAATATGAAAGCATAGATCAAGAGATACGCCAACCATGCATAAGGTGCCAAAAGGTTCATCACACTTGTTGAACCATTTAGGATTTTCTTCATCCTCTGTAGGTTCCTTGTCAATACCCATTGTTATTCTATACAATTTTAACTTTCTTAAGTGAAGTTCCATTTCATTTTTCCACTCAAAGTAATTGTATGGTGTGATTAGTGACACTGTTTTATCCATTTTAGATTGTTGTCGCAATGTGAGAGAAAATGAAAGAAGAAACACATAGAGACACCCCCCCTTTTTCACTCAATGAAGAATCACCCCCCAACAAAAAATGATTTGGAACTTTATAAATCAGTGTGTTTACAATGTTGGAGTTGTTTTCTAGAATTTTACAAGTGTCCAAAATGGACCCAAATATTGAAAGTACAATAAAATCTTAGAATGTGAGCCTAAAAATAACACCAATGTGTAGTTCTCAAAAAAATATTCATTTAAAAAAAAATAATCACCTCAATCTGAGGTCGTACGTGAAAGTTACATCCATTTGAAGTTCAAAAAATGAGGATTGTCCTTTAGATTTGATGAGAAAATTGATTTTCTAAACAAATGGAATCACTTGAGAAAAAACTAATTACACCACTGTGAATAGCACAAAATTTTACCCCAAATAAAAAAAAAACACTCAAAAAGGTTTTCGTATGAGTGAGAACAGACCTCCTAAAGATCAAGTGCGAAATGCAAAACTCCAATGGTGAGGGGTAAATTTTTTTGAAGAGCATGCTAACGTCTGCACTGTGTCACCGCCAAATTTGGTTGACTACTGCTAAATTTAGAAAACCGCCGAATTTAAGAAACCTCTAGCCAGTTTAGAAATTTTCTAATTTTGGTGAACCACTAGATAAAATAGGAAGCTCTCCAATTTGGGAAAACTGCCAGGGCCCCTGCTAAACTTGGTGGAACTTGCTAAAAAACTGGCACAAGGGCCAAGATAGAAATTACAGAGCACGGTACAAAAATTTATGCAGTATGGAAGGTTTGATTTTTTTATGTTTAAATTTTTAATGATTTGAAATGTTTGAAAAAAACATTTTTTAAATAATAAAAAAATCATTTTTTTAAAGAAGTGGGGGGCCAAGCCACACCCCAAAACCCTTTATAAAGGGGTCACAACCATTTAAAGATTGCAGCAACACTTAATAAAGTAGTTGTGTACCTCCAAGTACAAGGGCTTGAGCAGGTGTAGGTACCTAAGTACCAAAATTAATTTTTTTGATATTTATTTTTTATTTTTGTTTTCTTTTTCAAAACATTTAAAAATATAAACCTTCATTTATATATTTTTGAGGTAATAATTTTTTTTTTTCAATGAAGAAATGAAATTAAATGCTCATACCATACTGCACACAGGGGAGGCCATACGACTTCACCTGCTAATTTTTTTTGTCTCAAAAATGATTTTCTTCAAATTTTACAAAATTTATAAAAAAATAGGGGTTTTTGGGCATTCTAGACATGATGGCGTTGTGCGTTTTGCCTAAAAGTGCCCAGATTTTTAGGAGCTCACCAAATCTTCATAGAAAACCTATGTTCTTCAACCCTTCACAGATCTCACATCCAATGTTTGATTTGGATGAAACAAAAGCCTAATCTGACTTTTTCAACTGCTTTGAACTCAATGGTGAGCTCAAAATGTCTCGAAGAAGCTCCAAAATACTTGCAATAAAATGCAATAGAAAGCAAGCCCCCTAGAAACTGAGATCTATCAAGCAGTTCTAATTCTCCAGGTCATCATCGGATGCAACAGAAGAGCATACTTTACTTTCAAGAATGGGAAACTGCTAACCCACAACTCACAACCAACTTTGATACCATGTTATATTTGGTTGTGAAATCACCCAAGATCAAAATGATTGAAGAAAAGTAAGAAAAGAGATGAATAAACTCAACACTCCCTTAGCATTGAACTACCAGTCCATATTACTAGCCAAGGGGAGGGGTGAATGTTGTTTATATCGAAAAATAATGGCAGATAATTCCAAGAGGAGTAATAACTCCCAAGTGCCCATAATAGGTGGGAGTTTTACCTACTCTCTCTCTCTCTCCCTATCCCTCTATCTTCCTCTCTCCCTTCCATCTCTTTATATGTCTCCATATTTCTATCTCTCTCCCTCTCTCTTCTTATATATATATATATATATCTCCCCTATCTCTATCTATCCATATTTCTCCTTAAATATCTCTCCCTCTCTTTATCTATATCTTCATCTCTCCCTCTCTTGTTCTCTCCCTCTATATATATTTATCTCTTCCATATTTATCTATACATCTCACCTCTAACTCTCTCTTTATCACTTCCTCTCCCTCTCTCCCTCTCTCCCTCTCCATCTCCCTCTATATCTATATTTCCCTTTATCTCTCTCCATGTTGGTAATTGAGCCTAATTATCTTCTCAGTTTAGAAGTTTTTATTTCAATTGTGTTTTGATCTTAGTTCTTGATGGAGGTGTGGCGAGGCTTTCCCCTCCCACTTCTATTGCTAGGGAAGAGAAAAAAAGAGAGGAGAGAGAAGTAGAGAGATATTGAAAGAGGGAGTGATAGGGAGAAAGGGAGAGAAAGGGAAACATAGGGATAGAAAGAGGGAGAGATCTTGGGAAAGATAGAGTGGGGAAGAGAAAGGTGGAGAGATAGGTAGAGGGAGAGTGAGTGAGAGGGAGAGGGAGAGGGAGAGGGAGTGATATAGGGGTAAAGAGAAGTGGAGAGATAATGAGGAATATATATATACATAGAGAGAGAGAGAGAGAGTTATCTAGAGATATAGACAGAGAGTAGAAGATAGACGTAAAGATGAATATAGAGGTAGAGGGAGAAAAATAGATAGAGATAGAGAGAGGTAGGAAGGTAGTGTTGGTAATGGAGTCTAATTATCTTCTTGATTCAAAGTTTTTTTTTAGGTTTTTTTGGATCTTAGTACATGATGGGGGGTGTGGGGAAGCTTTCCCCTTCCACTTTTTGGTCTTTTGAATAAGAATAGGTCCTCCTACTTCTAAGAAGAGGCTTGATTATGCTTGAATAGTTATAACTATCCTTAGACAACTATAATGTGATAGGAGCTTTTTAATTATTGAAATTTGACTAAGTATGAGAAGTTAAATAAGATCCTCCAAAACCTAGAATCTACATTATAAACCCTATATATTTGAAACCATTCTCAAACATCTTGAAGCTATATGCATGAAATATACCTTAAGGTATACGGAAGCAAATATCCATATGTAAATATCACTTGTACTTGAATTTTTATTTCATGCATATAGTTTTAGGAAGAGGGAGAGTGCGAACCATATAAGGAGAGAGAGATAGAGAGATATTTTTTGCTTATTAAAAATGCAAGCTAGTTATAGTGTTCTTGCATTATAACACACTTTAATTATGTCTTAAGTATGGGACTTAAAATAAAACAAAAATCTTGTGACTAATAGAACTATAATAATCTTCAATGCCATGCTACAAATATAAATGCAAGGTAAGAATCTAAAACTAGAAGTAAACCACCTCCAAATTTATATTGGTCATAAGGAAAATAAACCTTGATATTATCTAGATGATTCCAAGTTCTATTCACCACAACCCTTGTGAACAAAAATGTGGACATGGTAAGAATAAGCACAAACTTCATTCTCATAATTATTCAAGTTGTTACCTTTATATCATAAATATTTTTATGTTGCGCAAATTTGATTGATAGTTTAACCTCTTGACTTATTATAACATATTTTCTTATTTAACTTTGTCACTTATTATAAAAAATAATTAAACATATAAAATAAACTATAATTTGTTCTTTCTTGGAGCAACCCTCAACTTGCTAATATTTTAGCAAGTTAATATATGAGTATGGTCACCAAGGCTAATTTTATCTATTAAAAAAAAGTTAAAAAATATTTGGATATTGTTTTTCTTATTTAGTGGGATTTTACATGGGCTCTTTTATATTACAATAATTATCAATGTATTATTGTAAGTGGACGATATTTTTCAATAATGCAAGCTTTTACAAGTGTATCTTAACCTATCACCCTCTTTTCAAATAATTTAATTAACTATTAGTTGTTTCAAAAATTGTTCATTAGAATTTGGTTCTTCTTGTTGAAATCAATGTAGTGTTTTAAGAAGTGGTCTTTATTAGTAAGAAATCTATTAAAAAATCAATGATCAAGTGTATTTAATTATTAGAAAGTATAATCAATAAATAACAAACCAACGATAATATCAATAAATTATTCAATAATCCCCTATTTATGGGTCCCATAAGGTTCATCTAACTCCACGTCTAAGGGAAAATGTTAAATGGACTCCATCGGAAGAAGGTTGGCTAAAGATAAACTTTGATGGCACCTCTCATGGAAATTTGGGTACTGTAGGAGTTGATTGTGTTATCACGATAGTGATGGTAAAGTCCTATTGGTGACATCAAAAAATATTAGAAGAACCTCTAATAACGAAACAAAATATCAAGTAGGTTTGGAAATTGGACAAAAATTAAAATTACATAACATCCATCAGGAAGGGGATTCCCAAAACAGTATCAATGTAATTCAGCAAAAACACTCTCCAAATTGGTCCCTAAGCAAATGTCTTGAGGTAATTATAATGCAAATGGAATATTTCAAAGACTTTAGAGTATCTCACATCTACCGTGAAGGGAACGCACTAGCAGATGATGTGGCTAATGTGGCAATCGACATGGAGGCAGACGAGGTGAAATTGGAATCAGAGGAGGCTTGGCATGAGCTTCATAAGGAAATATACAGGAGATAATGGGATAGCGTAGAGCTTTAAATTCTTAAGGCATGATTAAATCATTCTCGTTTATGACAAAGTGTGGGACGTACTGAAGATTGCTTGAAAATGATTGAGATCAGGATTTTAAGATGGAGATGGTGGAACTCTCATCAAAACCATATTTGGTAATCAAGGTAGCGAAGATGGACAAGCCTATCTAGCTGAAAGCAAGAAAAAGGCAGATGGCATTCCTTGGAGAGCTCTCGAAGCAATGCCTAATGGTGATTTTTAAGTCGAAATATGGGGTGGTAATGCATGATATAAGGCTCGTTCTAGGGGATTTGTATATGAATGAGGCATTCTACTATCGTGTAAACAAGGATATTGCATCAATTTTTATGGTGATGTTGTTGGACACAGGGGAGGACACAAGAGTGGTCGAGAAGATAATGGAGGCTCTGGTTGTGGTGGCATGGGGGGATGAAGGATATACTCCGACGAGTGTCTTCTAGAATTAGTCTTGCACCACAGGGAGGAGTTTGGCCGCAGGTTTTTGAGAAGTGATACCCAACCTGGGTACCTTTCATTATTTTGGGTTTGGGGATGAATGTTGCCCAAAGGCATCGCCATGCTCGTATAGGCATCAATTTCTTAAAAACCCCGGTGAGGGAAATTGAAGACGAAATTGTGGACTAGTCCTTCACATTTATAAATTCATTTGCAATGATGGAGGTGGATAATGGAGATCGAGACAAGGCTGTGGGCCTAGGTAATGCATAACCGTGCTATGGCCTAGGGTAAATAGCTATGTCTTAGTTTATTGTTTTCTATCTGTTGTAGGCATTATCTATTATAAAATATGATCCAGGGGGTTGAATACTTAGAAGCCATTTTGTTGTAGAGGTTTCATTTTGTAAATACGGTTACCTACACTGCCCATAGCAGGGCCTATTATGTAATGATCTTTTTTTCAAAATCTAATAGAAAAGGTGTGGCCCTCTATAGCCACTTTTATTGATCAAATAAATAAAAAAATTATTCAACAATATTTAATGTTAATTATATTTTTTATTTCAATTCAACTTATTAATGTATTTAAAACATAAAATAAAAATATTGCATTCTTTCATTTTCATCATATATTTGAAAAAAATATTGAATATAAAAATATTTCTCAAGCCCTTGCTGGAAGTAAAGAGAAGAGATGTGGCACAAGGTGGTGCCTCACCTCAGTAAGACTTGATGACATGGTTTTTGACTATGTAAGATGAGGATGGCAAAGCCCTCACTGAGGAAGAGATCATCGATAAGATGATTATGCTTATGATAGGCAAGCATGATAACACAACTATCCTTTAAACACACCTCATGGTCTGAACCTTGACACTAAACCCTTGTGTCCACCAATATCATTCTTAAAGGTATGTGGTTTACTTAGTTTTCTACATAGACATTGAATGATTGATGTGTTGTAGTCAACATATTTATTGTTTATATGAGAAATCTGATCTCAAATAAACAATCGATATCAATCTATTGATTATAATGAGTTTTTTATGTCTTTTCTAATTTGCTTGTCTGATTCACTTCCCTTCATATATATATATATATATGTATATATATATATATATATATATATATATATATATATATATATATATATATATAAATTAGGCTTTACAAAAAAGAGGTAGCAGTAGAGAGAGGGAGAGATATAGAGGAGGAGATAGAGAGAGAGATATATATAGGAAGAGGGAGAGGGAGAGATAGAGAGATGTAGATGGCGATATAGAGTGATAGAGAGAGGGTGGGGAGATAGAGAGGGAGATAAAAAAAGAGGAAGAGATAGAAATATATGGGAAGATAAAGAGATAGAGGTAGAGATAAGAGAGATAAAGAAGAAAGGAGGGAGGGAGATATGGAGATAGATATAGAGGGGGGAGATAGAGATATAGAGGTAGAGAAAGGGAGAGAGATAGATAGAGAGGGAGAGAGAAGAGGGGGAGACAGGGATAGATAGATCAATATATAGATGGAGAGGGACAGGGACAAGGAGAGGGGGAGAAATAGATAGAAGGAGATATAGAGAGATACAAAGGATAGGGATAGAGATAGAGAGATAGGGATATATAGGTAGAGAAAAATATGGATATAAATGGATAAAGAGGAGTACTTAAGGGAGATAGAGAGAGAAATAAAGATATGCATATAGAGCAAGAGATATGGAATGAATAAGAGAGAGAGAGAAAGGAGGTGATAGAGACAATTAATAGAGAGAGGTATAGAGAGAAGGAGAAAGATAAAGAGGAGAGATAGAGAGATAGAGATAGGGAGTGTGTATGTATATGAGTGAGAGATATATAGAGATAAATTAATAAAGAGGGAGAGGGAGAGAGAGAAATAGAGAGAGAAGATAGGAGATGTAGAGAGATAAAGAGGAAGTGATAGGGAGAGAGGGAGAGAGAGGGAGGGAGATATAGGGATAGAAAGAGGGAGAGATATCTAGAGATAGATATAACTTGATAAAGATAGATGGGAAGAGAAAGGGAGAGATATAGGTAGAGAGGGAGAGAGAAGAAGAGGGGGAGAGAAGAAGAGATAGCTAAATAGATGCCAAGGGAGAGAGGTATAGAAAGGGAGGGATAGGCATATAAGGAGGGGGAGATATCTAGAGATATATATAACTAGTGAAAGATAGAGGGGTAAGAGGAAAGGAGAGAAATAAGTAGGTAAGGAGAGAAAGACAAACAGATAGATAAACAGACAGACAGACAGAGAGGGGGATAAAGAGAGATAGAGGTAGAGTAAGGGAAAGGGAGAGAGATAGGTAGAGAGGGAGAGAGGTAGAGAGGAGAGTGGAAGAGATAGCTAAGTAGATGGAAAGGGAGAGGCCAAGAGGGAGAGGTGTATAAAAAGAGAGAGAGGAGAGAGAGAGAGGAAGGGAGAGAGATATAGAGAGAGAGGGAGATAGAGATATAGAGGTAGAGAAATGGATATATATAGTTAGAGAGGGAGAGAGAATGAGAGGGAGGAGAGAGGGAGAGATATCTACATAGATAGAGAGGGAGAGAGGTATAGAAAGAGAGGGAGAGAGAAGGGGTGGGGGGAGATATACAGCAATGATAACTTTAAGAACCCCCTTAATTATATATAAAAGCTTGGAAAAAATTTCCTTTTTTTGGAAAAAAGTATTAATTTCTATTAGTGAGAAAACTTGATGGAAAGCATGCTCAAGAATGTGCCATTTTTTATAAATTACTTTTTTTGTACCAAAAAAAAAAAATTACCATGATTTTATATACATTTAGAGGGGGTTTCCTAAAGTTATAACTGATCTCTATCTCTCTCCCTCCCATTCTCTCTCCCTCTCCAACTATCTCTATCCCTTTTGTACCTCTATATCTATATCTCCCCCTCTCTTTATTTTCTCCTTCCCTTCCTCTCTATTTACCCCCTCTCTCTTTATACCTCTCTCCCTCTCTCCCTATCTCTGTCCCTTTGCCTTTCCCCTCTATCTTTCCCTATATATATATCCCTCAAGCTATCCCTATATTTTATTCTCTCTCCCCCTCCATCTCCCTTGATCTCTATCTCTATTTCTCTATTTATCTCTCTATCTCCCTCTTACTCTAAGCTCTATCCCTTTCTATCCATATATTTCTCTACCTTTATCTCCCTGTCTCTCTATCTCTCTCTATATATCCAGGCTCTCTATCTCTTTATATCTCCCTCTCCCTCTCCCTCTATATAATGATCTATCTCTCCCTCTCTTCTCTCTACCTCTCTCTATTATTCACTCCATCTCTCTCTATCTCTCCTACTCTATATATCTCTCTTACTCTTTATCCCTTTCTATCCATATCTTTCTCTACCTTTATCTCCATGTCTTTCTCCCTATCCCTCTCTATATCTCCCTCTCTTTATATATCTCCTCTCTCTTTATGTATATATATATCACTCTATCTTGCTATCTATATCTCTCTCTATCTCCTATTCCTTTATCTATCGATATCTTCTCTTCTCTATCTCTCCCTCTCTCTCTATTCCTACCTCCCTATCAATCTATCTTTATCTCTCCCTTTACCTTTCTCTATCTCTATATCTATTTATCTCCCTCTCCCTCTATCTTCATCTCTATTTCTATCTCTATCTTCCTCTCTCCCTTTTTATCTCTATATATGTCTCCATATTTATATCCATCCATCTCTCTTCCTCTCTCTTCTTAGACACACACACATATATATATTCCTTTATATCTCTCTCCCCTATCTCTATCTCTCCATATGTATCCTTCTATTTCTAACTCATTATCTCTCCATCTCTCCCTTTGTTATTATTTCCATCTCTCCCTTTGTTATTCTCTCCCTCTCTCTCTATTCCTTTCTATCTCTCTCCCCTATCTCTATCTCTCCATATTTATCCTTCTATCTCTCCCTCTCTTTATCTCTAACTCATTATCTCTCCATCTCTCCCTTTTTTATTCTTTCCATCTCTCCCTTTGTTACTCTCTCTCTCCCGCCTTCTCCCTCTCTCTCTATGTATCTATTTTCCTCTCTATATCTCTCCATGTAGGTAATGGAGCCTGATTATCTTCTTGATTCAAACGTTTTTGTTTCAACAATGTTTGGATCTTAGTTCTTGATTGGTGGTTTGGGGAGGCTTTCCCCTCAAAATTCTATTTTCAAGGGAGATAAAAATATAGAGGATAGAGAAGTAGAGATATATTGAAAGAGGGAGTGATAGGGAGAAAGGGAGATAGGGAGATAGAGGGATAAACAGAGGGAGAGATATCTAGAGATAGCTATAACTTGGGAAAGATAGAGCGGGAAGAGAAAGGGGAGAGATAGTTAGAGGGAGAGGGAGAGGGGGAGGGAGAGAGAAAAAGGGACAGATATAGGGTTAAAGAGATATGGAGAGATAAGGAGATAGAGATAAAGAGAGGGAGAGATAGAGATAGGAAAATAGAGATATAGATATAGATGTCTAGGAAAAGGGAGAAGGAGAGAGAGGGATGGGTAGAGAGAGGGAGAGGTATCTAGAGATAGAGACAGATAGTGGAAGATAGAGGTGGAGATGAAGATAAAGGTGAAGAGAGATAAATATTTAGAGATAGAGAGATAGAGGGAGAGATAAAGATAGAGAGATGTAGGGAGGTAGTGTTGGTAATGGAGTCTTATTATCTTCCTAATTGAAAGGTTTTTGTTTTAGATATATTTGGATCTTATTTCTTGATGGGGGTATGGGGGACTTGCCCCTCCCACTTTTTGGTCTTTTGCATAAGAATAGGTCCTCCTAATTCTAAGGAGAGGCTTGATGATTCATTTGAATAGTTACAACTATCCTTAGACAATTTCAAGGTGATAGGAGCTTGCTAATTATTAAAATTTGACTAAGTATGAGAAAGTATAATATCCTCCAAAACCTAGAATCTACATTATAATTCCTAGAGATCTAAAACCATTCTCAAACATCCTAAAACTATATACATGAATTATATCTTAAAGTATGAGGAAGTAAACCTCTCTTCAATGTTTATTTCATATATATAGTTTGAGGAAGAGGGAGAGTGTGAGCTATATAAGGAGGTAGAGAGAGATGGGAAGAGAAAGAGAAAGATCTATACACATTTTTTCTTGACAATGCAAGTACATTATAGCGTGCTTGCATTATAACATGCTCGCATTATGTATTGCATGGGATGCCACTTTTTGGTCCCTGATCTTTCTACACTTAATAAATATTTTAAAGTATTGTTAAGAAAAAAATTAAAATAACATTTAAAAAATTTCATTTTTTATTAAATATTTTTTAATAATAAATTCATGTATATTTTTTCAAAAAAAATCATTCAATTGTCATAAACTATAAAATATTGCAACTCTAAAGGAAAATTTTAATTAAAAAAACATATCAAAATATTTGTTAATCAAAGTAAGAGTCAATGATTATAATCTAAATTGTTCTTGTTCTTGAGTGCTAATCCTTTTTTAGCATCAATATAAATTGTACAACACTTATCCAACAAATTTGTACTATAAAAGGGGTAGGAGAAGGTTAGCCAAAGAAATTTTGTTAGGGGTAATTTGGAAACATAAATTTACACTTGTGGCTTTGTTTAGGAAAATTTTAGTGTACAATCGAGTTATGTAGTTAGTTTGTTAATAAGAATTTCATTTGCAAATTTCCTATCTATCGTAATTTTATTGCTTTACGTGTTACATTCATACATACACTCATGCTCTAATGAATATCTAAAAAAAAATCTTGCTCTCCTAAAAGATTTCACTAATCAAGATTCAAATCATTTTTTATTTAATTATAATGAGAAATTTATTTGATTTAATAACATTATTGTAAGGTTATTATATGCACCATTCACTTCTCTAGCATTCTCTTCTCCTATTTCTTTATTTCCTCTTATTCCTTTTCCATTTAGATAATCTATTAGAATATTTTAAATTTTAGTTTCAGTGAAGATATTTCCATAGAAGATAAATATGGGTGTTCATTACATTATTCACTTAATTATTATTTTTTAAATCAAGCATTATATGTAAATGAAGAATGAATCATACAATGAATTTATTTGTTGATTAGAAAATAAACATTCATCAATCTTATGAGTAGGGGAGAGGGGCCTATAGTGGAGAACCCTAACTTCACGTTTCTCAAAATTCTACGTGGAAATTTCAAATCACTCCCAATTTTGTACAACAATTTATTTGGCAACTCATGTGCTTCTATGTTTCATTTTATGCCACATCAACATGTTTTTTTTTAGGTATCCAAAAAGGTCCAAAAAAAAATTGAGACCGATAGAGGTGCACTAAGTCATGTTTCATTGGTGCATTGATGTGGCATCACATGATTTGTCACTTTGTGTACTTTATGGATAAAAAGTGTTTTGCAATTGGATATTAAAATGCTCCACTATGGGGCCCACCAAGGACTACTTCTATCCCAGCCACTATTGGACCATGCTCCATTATGGGCCCCTCTCCCCTATTTGGTTCAAAATTCTCTAGTAAATTAATAACATCTACACAAGTACTCGAGACCTTGAAATGTCTTTAATTATTTTCAAGAGAAATATATACTCATTATGTTGGTACAATTTTTGATCCATCAAAGAGACCATCTAATTTATCTTCCTAATCATTACCACCAACATATTTAGTATTAACTATTACATGTAAAAAATAAAAAATAAATATAATAAAACTATAATAATCTCCAATGCTATGTTACAAATATAGATGCAAGCTAAGAATCTACAGCTAGAAGTAAACCACCTCCAAATTTATATTGGGCATAAGGAAAATAAACCTTGATATTATCTAGACATTTCCAAGTTCTATTCACCACAACTCTTTGTGAAGAAAAATGTGGACAATGTGATAATAACAAGCACAAACTTCATTCTCACAATTATTCAAATTGTTACCTTTATATCATAATTTTTTGTATGCTACATAAATTTAATTGATAGTTTAACCTCTTGACTTATTATAACATATTTTTTTATTTAACTTTGACATTTATTATAAAAAAATAATTAATTTGTTCCTTCTTGAAGCAACCCTCAATAGTAATATGGTCACCAAGACTAATTTCATCTGTTAAAAAAAATGTTAAAAAGTATCAAGATATTGTTTTTCTTATTTAGAGGGATTTTAAATGGGCTCATTTATATTACAATAATTTACGCCGAAGGCATTAAATCGGACGATCAATGGTCAACATCCTTTGAGTTTATCTGTATCATTTATTTTTGTCAGTGGATTTTTACTTTCACAGAAGCTGCCTATTTTTTCTTCCAATGTACAATGGATGGTGAAAATAGTCAAACGTTATGGCATGCTTTATTTTTAGGAAAATTCTCCAAGGGCAAGAACAACACAACATATTCATACTCATTTGTCTCCAATTTAAACCCTCCTCGTATATTGTACACCACCATATTGTATAACACGCCTCTACTTTGGGGGTTTCAAAAAAATGTAGATAAATCTGCTCTAAAATTGAAGCCCTGGAGTCCACTTAATTTTGCTCTGCAGCCACCAATTGGCTGTTAACTTTCACCAAATTTAAAAAATTTGAAATCGCTCTGTGGAAATTCTGGCAGCTTTCGTTAATAATTTTGACTACTACCATTAAGCGTGCTATATTGTAAGAGGTAAGGTGTCTGGAGAAGGGGACTTTCGGCTGTAGTTTATTAAAGATGCTGGAAAATGGCCTGGCTAGCACCAGGTGAGATCACAAAAGGGGATCTCATCCTCACGCATTTGAAATTACAACTATGTCATTTTATCAAATTGTACTGAATCGATCAATCTTCTCTCTTTTGACCCCGACACCAAAACCAGAGACCTACTCTACCTAAACTAAAAGTTTAAAAAACATAAAACAGACAAGTTTGCCATCCCAACTATCCAACTACCCAACACACGTATTTGAATTGCTTACCACAACAAATCATAATTGCCTACCACAGCAAACCATTTTATGAGACTAAATCTGGGACTGATACCTACTTAATGTTGGCACCATTTTTAGCATGTAGACACAATTTGCTTCTAGCTTCCTCTAATTTGTGAATAATATTTTCCAATTTATGTGCTTTGTGATTTACTAATGCTCCCCCATTCTTTGGTTCCATTGAAGCTAAATTGCAGCCATTCCCATTCTGACTATTGTTCCTTCTCTTTTTTCTTACCGTTTACCATTTCTTACCCTCATCCCCAACATTTGAATTCTTTAGATCATGTGATGAAGCCTGAGAGGAGGAGAAGTCGCCTGTTGTGGAGTTAGAACCCTTACCTACAACACTGAAACCTTGAGAGGTAGCAACTTTGTCACCGGCATGGGGCAAATACTGAACCGCATCATGAGGCAATTCCTGATCTGCATCTGACAAAGAAGAAAGCTTAGCATTTTCCTTCACCAACTTACAGTGAGAATTATTCTGTTTGGGAGAGTTTACCACTGAATAATGTTTTGGGGAAGAGTCCTTCCACCAGGAGGCCTCCCTATTTGGTTGGGACTTAACTGTTTGGCACTCTGCAACAATGTGAGTTGTTTGATAACATTTTCTGCACCTAAAAATTGACCCTTAGTAATCCAAAGGTTGTTTTCAGCATTGTCCATTAGCCCTCAAAATAATTTCTACCGGAAGATCTTTGGAAGTGTCTAATTCCACCAAGATCCTGGCAACGGTTATATGGATGAAATTTCTTTAGTTGTTATCAGTATACACAAACTTACCCAAAGAGTTCCTAATAGCCGAAAAACATGATTCGATCTAGTAGTGCAGGGGGTGATTTGGTAGAAGGACCCAAATCGACAAGATTGTGAATGATTCTGAAGAGGGATCAAATTTTGGGTGCCAGGATTTCAACTGCAACAAATTTCCTTCCCAAAACCATACATAGTTTAAAATGGTGTTTTTGTCTTTCCTACAATCAAAAACCACGACAAAAAACCCCCTTGCACTAGGATAAATTTCTAAATTGCTTTCCTTAAGAGGAAGCCAGGATTTCGAAATCCAATCATGCAAATCTAGAAGACTTGGCCAAAGATGGTTAAATCTGCCAATTAGCCTGTTGTCCGTAAAGAATTTTTTGTTTCCAAGCACCTCCTTTGATACAGAGGCGTCAAAATCCAAAGACAGAATTTTTCCAGAGTGTTGTACCAGTCGTATATTACCTGAGCAATTTAGAGGTTTCTGCAACGCGTCCAGAAGAGCAGAGGATCCAGACTTCACCGCCTCTGACAATGAGGATTTTCTTGCCATCGATTTATGCCTGGAGAGCACAGCATCGCATGCGAGATCTGCAAGTCCTTGATCCTTCAAGGAGGACGGCGTCGGTGCATTAAAACCCTCAGCCAGTCCCTCGTGCATGAGCTGTGGAGGAAAATCAAGGGAGGAATGAGAGGAATGGTTCCCAACCTGAAACACACCACCTGGAGGATTATTGAAGGTTGTCTCAGAAGCTTTCAAATCGCCTAAAACAATGTCTAGATTTCCCTTTTGATCCATGTGGCCCAACAAATCCATACCATTTTCTGACATTTCTTTGATACCTCCTGCCATGGAAGCTGTCCGGAAGCCCTCGCCATCCTGCTCAAAAACCAAAGCGAAAACCTTAGGGTAGTGCGAATTCGGGAATTTTGCCATTTTCGGCATTTTCCACTAGGATGTTGAATGTTAATTAAACAATTAATGATAATTCAATAGTATAATATAATTTAATATATTAATATATGTTATTATTATACTATAATATATTATATTATTATATTAATAATATATAGTAAAAGTATATATGCTTTTAAATATATGGATATCCATTATTTTTTATATACTATAATTATTATTATATATATTATATATTTAATTATATAATAGATAAGAGTATATATTATAGGCTATTAATAGTATGATATATTATAATAAGATTATATGTTTTTTATTAAGTAGGGGAACGATCGTAATCTCTTACAGAATAGCAAAGCAATCTAGAAAAGCAACACCTAGATAAACCAACAAAACAAAGGAGATAGCAAAACTAGAAACAACACCACATCTCCTCACCAAAACAAACCAAAAACAAGTATAAAACAAAACCAATAGAATCAAAACATATAATCCTATCTAGGAGCCAATAAAGTTTTAACCAGACCATATTATCATCGACCCAAAAATTCAAATAAGGAAGGTATAACTTGTCATAAGTCCCTAGCAAGTAAATGATTTTCAAACCAGAAATAGAGATTATATAAACATAGTTTAGGCTTATCAAGCCATTACCTAAAATTAACCTAACTAAAAATCCAAAAAAGCAGTCAACTAAAGACCTAAAGGAACAAAACTAGACACAAAACAGAGGATTAAGCTTCCTCTATAAGTCTCCAAGCCATCTTTAGGTCTCCCACTGTTTCCTCGAGGTTGTCCTTGGACTCTATCTTCTCGAATCGATCAACTTCATCCCTGTTTCCTTTTTTTCTCTACTACTTTTTGATCTTTCCCTATCTTGATATAGTTGCCATCACAACTCTTTTCATTACATCATCCAAACTCAATAGACATTCATAATAGCATTCTCAATAGCATGGAACCTATCTAAGTAGTCTTCTTTTCTGCATCATCCTTTTGAGTAGCTCTATCCTTTCTTCCAACATTTCCATTCTTGTCTTAACAATTTTTGTTTCCTTTTCTTCCATACTATCAACATTACAAGGTATATCAGTGTTAATTTCAGTATCCTCCAAGTTGTTTGGGGTATCATTTATATGTTTATATATAGTATATATATCATATTTAAGCACTCAAATTAGAATTATATAATATGTTTTGTATAATGTTAATTATTATTGTAATTTTTAATTAAATATTATATTTTTTATATTAATTTTTATTTTATATATATAGAATTTATATTTCTATATAATATAAAAAATGTTATAATATATAATTAATATATATAATATTTTTTCCATATAATGTTTTTTTTAGACTGCATGAATCGGGTATCTGCCCCCCTATAAACTGTAGTGCACCTGGTAAACTTTTTTCACGTGACCAGTGGCACTAGGACAGCAAACCCTCCAGTACCACAAGTTTGGGGGGAGACTAGACCTCGTGACTTCTTTCCCACAATAGGATGCTTTAGGCAATCAAGCTAGCCCCCCCACTCCTTTTTCTATTTAATATTAATTAAAATATTTAATCTACTATATATTTAGTATTTCTTTATATTTATTATCTAAATATGTTTAAATTATATTTATTATTACATATATAATATAATACATATTTTTATACATAATATTATTTGCATTTAGTATACATATAATATAGTATATAATATGCATATATTTTTACATAATATATTATTTAAATAAAGTATAAGAAATTTAATGATTTAACTAGTCTTTTGGAGAGGTGAAATGGAAGGGATGGAAGGCAGGTGGATAGATAGGGAGTGAGATAGAGAAAAGAGAGGGAAGAGATAAGGAAATAGAGATATAGAAAAATAGAGAATGAGAGAAAGATATATATAGATATATATATGTGGAGAGAGAGAGAGAGAGAGAGAGAGAGATTTGGCAATTAACAATAGCTACTCATCCTTAAAAATAAAAAACAATAGAACTTATTTGTCCATGTATTGCCTAGATTAATAGCTCAGATTGTTTGAGAAGCATGCAAATTGATGTGTCAATCTTAGTTGTTCTTGGATTTAGTTCTTTTTTAGCTTATATAACAATTGATGTAGCTTCATCAAGGAATAGAATAAAGGCTTCCCCTTAGGTATTTGAAACTCTCTACATATGCAAGATTCGATACTCTCAAATGTTTTGACCCATATAAAAAAGCTCTCTTGTTAATGTATTGTAATCACTAGAAATTATCTATTAAAAAAATCAAATTTAGGGCTTCAATTCAATAATTAAATATTTAAAAATATTATAATCTAAATGTTAGATTGATAATGACATTAAACTTGGAGGCCATTTGGGGTGGGGGGCCTAGCTCGATTAGCTAAGGCATCTTGTTGTAGGCAAGAGGTCGCGAGGTCTAGTCTCCCCCCAAACTCATGGTACCAGAGGGCGTGTAGCGCCAACGCCACCATTCACGTGAAAAAAGTTTACCAAGTGCACTGCAATTTATAGGGGGACAGATACCCAACCAATTCTTGCAGTCTAGAAAAAAAAACTTGGAGACCATTTTATTTTCTTTGTAATCCATTATAATGTGAGGAACCCCAAATTAGGACATGAGTACAAGAGAAGGATAAGATGTCATTTGCAAGAAAGATCCCACATCCACATTGAGGAAAAATCTCATATATTTTATGAAATGTCTGTAACATTGACCATATTTTCAAATGGATTCCCCCATCCAACTACATCTACAAGGAAAACACAAACAAATGGAAAAGAAGAAAGAGGTGGAGGTAATGTTGCTAAAGGATAGAATTCTTATGGTGGAGAATAGAATTCCCTACACATAGACTTCAAAGGTCACATTGAGCTCTATAAATATAAATATAAGAGATCTAGTGAGAAAGAGAGAGAGCTAGAGGAAGAAAATAGTGTGTGTGTGTGTGTGAGAGAGAGAGAGAGAGAGAGGAGGGATAGAGAAGGGAGAGGAAATATAGGCACACAAAGAGTGATATAAGAAAATCTAGCAAGGTAAAATTGCATGGTCCTCAAGTCAAATCAATTACCAACTAAGAGAAAAAGGATCTAGAATACATGATTCTTCTTTTAAATAATCTCTCAAATTTAGTTACAAAATATTTGTATCAAACTTTTATATGTGTCAATTATTCACTAAGAAACCCAAGGATCAACCATGTTTAGAAAAAATAAGGTCAATGTATTTATAAAAAGCATTATTTTTTTAAAAAAAGTAAGACATACAAAAAACCACTAAAAAATAAATTATAGTTAAGATGGAATAGAAAATTTAACTCTATATTCTAACAAATAGTGTTAAGAATGTATAGAGTTCCAATTAAATAGAGATAGAGAAAGAGAGAAGGGGAAAGAGAGTTAAAGAATAAGTGGTAGAGAGAGGGGGGAGTTAAAGATGTGGGGGGTAGAGAGAGAGAGGGGAAGAGATAGAGGTAGAGAAAGATAAATATAAAGATTAGAAAAATAGAGGGATAGAGATGGAGACGAATAATATAGATAGGTAGAGTGATAGAGAGGGAGACAAAGAGATACATAGAGATAGGTAGAGAGAGGGGAGGAAGAGATAGATTAGTTGAGAGAGAGAAGATATTTAAGGGAAAGAGAGATAAGTAAAAGAGATTAACTTTTGATTGGCCATTTTGTGTCAACAATCCAAATATTATATATATATAAAGAGAGAAAAATAGATGGAGATAGATAAGGAGGGAGATGGAGATAAACAAAGAGAGAGAAAAGGGGAGAGAAAGAATATATAAGAGATATAAAGGGAAAAAGAGAGATAAGAGAGATTAACTTTTGATCAGCCATGTCATGCCAACAGTCCAAGATGGAACACATGTATATGAGGAGCTATAATTGGTGCATAATGATTTTTGTATGGACTCAATAATTCACCTTTAAGACCTCTCAATCAATACCTGTTGTGCACAAAAAATCACTTAACAACATCATAATTGAACTCATTCATTACCTCAGTATATGCTAAAAAATGATGAACTCAATGAATGTAAAATGAAATATAAAAATAATAATTAAATTTTATCTTTTCATGTGATGATGAATCATAATATATATGTGCCAATTTAGTTCCCATAATATTACCTCCCATATTTTTGTATTTGCATAGTTAATTTAAAATTATGTTTATTTTTATACCATGTAGATCAAAATTATACCTCCAACTTGGGTTTAATATTACCAAAACGACATCATAATTGTTGGAATCCTATTGAAGAGAGAAGAGGGAAACTATTGGACCAATCTTGAGCTAATTATATGAACAATTTTGTTACCAAGGCTAGCTTTTGGACAAATGATGGCTTTGGATGATAGTCTTGATAATTATACAAGAGGGAAGAGAGAGAGATACAAATAAATGTAGAGAGATAGAGATGGAGAAAGAGTTAGTTAAAGTAATAGAATGAAACAAATATGAAGAGAATGATAGAGATTAAGAGTAAAAGAGATAAAAATAAATAAATATGAAGAGAAAGATAGAGATGAAGAGTAAAATATAAAAAGACGGAGAGAGATAGTGACAGAGAGAAAATAAAGAGAGAGAGAGAGAATTATTTAGAGAAATATAGAGGAATATTGGTAGATATATGAATATTGAAATAAGGATAAAGAGAAGGAGATAAATATAAATAAAGAGATAGAGAGACAAAGGAATTAGATAAATAGATAGATAAGAGATAAAGGAGAGAGAGAAAGAGAGATGGAAAGGATAGATATATAGGGAAATAAATATCAAAAATAAGACAAAAGATTAAGAAGTTGAAGTTTTAATGAAAAGAGAGAAAATTGTAAAGTTCTCAAAGTCACAAAGTTCATGAGTTTGAAAATTTTGTGAATGTTCTATCCTTTCTATATCCTCTCTCCATCTTTCTATCCCTATATATCCCTCCCTCCATCCCTCCCTATCTCTTCCTCTTTCTATATCTCTCTACTCCTCTCTTTGTTTATCTCTCTTCCTCTCCCTCCCTCTTATCTAATTATATATCTATCTCCTCCATCTCTATGGACACATCTCTCTCACTGATACACACACTCCCTATTTATCCCTCCTTATCTCTATCTCTATCTCTATCTCTATCTTTCATCTCTTTATTACTTATCTTTTTCACCTTCTTTCTCTCTCACTCTTGCATCCTACCTCTATCTCTCTATCTCTCCCTCCCCTTGCTCTCTCTCTATCTCCCTTTCGCTCCTCTCTATCCCTATCTCCCTATCACTCTCTATCTCTCTATATCTCCCTCTAACTATATCACTCCCTCCCCATTTCTCTTTATCTATTGAGCTATCTCTCTTTATCTCTTTGTATCCATATATTTCTCTACCTCTATCTCTTTATCTCTCTATATCACCCTCTATCTATATGTTTCCCTCTTCCTCTTTATATGTTGATCTCTCTACCTATCTCTTTTCATCCCTCTCTATCTCTCCCCATCCATCCCTCCCTATTTCCCTTATCCATCTCTCTATCTCTACCTCTCTCCCTTTCTCTTCCCATATATTTCTATCTCCTATTTCTCTCTCTCCCTCTCCATCTCTATTAATATCTCTACTTCTCTATTTGTTTCTCTATCTATCTCTTTAGCTCTATCTCCCTTCCCCCCTCTCTCCATATCTCCTTATATCCCTATCACTCTATTTCACCATCTATATCTCTCTATCTCTCCCTCTCCCTAGATTCCTCTATCTACCCCTATCTCTCCCTCTATCTCTATAAATTTGTATCCCTTTATCTTCATCTCTACCTCTATCTTCCTCTCCCCCCTCTATCTCTAGACATGTCTCCCTCTCTCTATCTCCCTCTGCCTCTTCCTATACTCCCCCTTCTCTCTCTTTCTCTCTCTCTTTTTCTATATATATATTCTTGTTCTACATAAATGTATGGAAAAATTGGACCAATTTTGTTCTTGATTAACCTTCCACACATCTTTGGCGTACCCATTGCACACCAAGGTGTGATTGCTAGTTATCAATGCATTATTGTAAGTGGGTGAGATTTTTCAAGAATGTAAGCTTTTACAAGTGTATCTTAACCTATCACCCTCTTTGAAAATAATTTAGTTAACTATTAATTATTTCAAAAATTGTTCATTAGAATTTGGTTCTTCTTATTGAAATCAATGTAGTGTTTTTAAGAAGTGATCTTTATTAAAAATGAATCTATAAAAAAATCAATGATCAAATGTATCCAATTATTAGAAAGTATTCTATTACTTTTACAAATAAGAAACCACCGATAATATCTATAAATTGTTCAACAATATTTAATTATAATTATAATTTTTTATTACAATTCAACTTATTATACATTTAAAACATAAAATAAAAACAGCGCATTCTTTCATTTTCATTATACATTTGAAAAAAGAAAAATATTAGATATAAAAAACCATTTTAATTAAACTTTATTATTTAATATTAATATAAAACTCTAGATATTATGTAATTTTTTAAATTTTAAATTATATATATCAAGCTATGCTTTAAAATATTACGCCTTGTCTGTCACTCGCATCCTCTTCTGCGCAGGTCGTTCGGCACATATTTAATTAAAAAAATAAATTTGTGTTAAATGGGTCCCTGGTCTGTTGGGTATCAGGAATCAGGTCTTTATTAAGTATAAGGTCGAGATCATCCTGAGTAATCGATATCCTACAGTTCTTGACTTTTAGTGAAAAGGATTTCAAATGAACATTAAAAACCCCAAAAACAAAATTTGAATTGTCTCTGTCACGATAGCCACAACGCAATTGGCAAATTTAAAAACCTATTCGAATTGTCAGAGCTGGCACCGGCGAAGGCTACAATGTGCCATTCCTGTCCGATCTTTCTCTCGCGATAATCACAATGCGGGTCGCTGTTTCAGGCTAGATTTACAGTTACAAGTAAATCGATACTTTGTTCAGAGCAGTAGTATTTATAAGCTGTTACATTCTTACGCTTATTATTATGGAGAATCTTATGGCTTTGTTAACTCCTGACCTCCTGTATTCCACTCTGTTTCTCATCGTACTGTCCTCCCTCCTCATCATAGCCAGAACAATTAATCCCCAGAAAGAAAAAAATGTTCCCCCTGGAAAATTAGGGTTTCCTGTTATTGGCGAGACGATTGGATACCTGAGAGCTCGCAAGGCCAACAAAGGAAAAGAATGGATAGAAAAAAGGGTTCAAAAATTCGGCCCCGTCTTCAAAACCTCGTTAATGGGCTGCCCCACGGTGGTCCTCACTGGCCAAGCCAGTAACCGCTTCCTCTTCCAGAACGACTACGGCAATATATTCACAAAGCATTCGACTCGATCGGTCACAAAGATCTTCGGTCGCACGAGTTTACTGGAACTCCCGGTGGAAGAGCACAAGCGTATCAGATCCGCCATAATGCCATTCCTTAAGCCCGAGGCCCTGCAGAAATTCGCCGCCAAAATGGATTCTGTCGTTAGACGCCATTTTGCAGAGTGCTGGGACGGAAAGGAGAGCGTCAAGGTGTGGCCATTGATGAAGAGCCTCACTTTCCAAGTTGCCGCTGATTTGCTCTTCGGTCTGACGGACCGTCAAGAGACGGAGATTCTGGGTCAGGAATTCGCGAGGGCCGTGAAGGGGCTTTGGGCTCTGCCGCTGGATTTGCCGGGGACGAGCTTTCGCAGGTGCTTGGAAGCCCGGGCTAATGTCTGTGCCACGCTCAAGTCCTTGCTGGAAGCAAAGAGAAGGGACGTGGCACAAGGTGGCGCCTCACCTCGCCAAGACTTGATGACGTGGCTGCTGACTATGCAAGATGAGGATGGCAGAACCCTCACTGAGGAAGAGATCATCGATAACATGATTATGCTTATGATAGCCGGGCATGATACCACAGCTATCCTTTTAACGCACCTCGTGAGAACCTTGGCACTCAACCCCCATATCCACCAAAACATTCTTAAAGGTATGTGGTTTACTTAATTTTAAATAAATAATCAAATATTATAATGTATTGTTTGATCAATTTTTTCTAATTTGTTTTTCCAATTCATTTTTCTTTATATTTTACATATATGCTTTACAAAAACTCTTATTGATTTTTATTTTATTGATTGTTCTAATTTTTATGTTTTTGTACTTTTACAATAATAAAATTATTGATGTTATTTCATAATGCAAATAAAAATCATATTTTTGTTTTTCCTTGTAGGCATATTGTCAAAACAAGACTTTTTTAAGTGGGTTCATAATAACTGGGAAGTCAAGGGTTGAGTTATTGAATCCTTTAGGGGTTTGGGCAAAAGATATGGGGCCTACACCTTTTTCGACCTTGATCATCCTTGTTTGGTGCTTCAATATGGATCTTGGATTATTTATGGTCAGACCTACTATGTGCAAACCTAGGAACTCAACTTTCACCCAAAAGGCATTACTAAACCTAGATACCCCATGTGGGTTGAGTTTCCTTTCCTCAACCTAGCCTTTGGCTCCTTCTTGCAAGATATTATAGCTCAACTTGGCAAATTTCCATGGTGCAAGCAACACTTTGACAAATGGAATAGCCTATGCTCTCATCCTAGGGCATGCATCAAAATGGATTTAAGTCAACCTCTTCCCAACTCTATCAAACTAGTAGGACCTAGTTTTGAATTTGATCAGCGCATTAACTATCTTAATAAGCCTAATGTGTGGTTATAGTGCCATAGGAAAGGCCACCTCATATGTGACTAACCTTTCCATAAACCTAAGTCTTCTCAACCACCCCTAGACAACCCCCATGTTGGATTTTCTTTCCTATCACAATCTAAATTTGAAGCTTGGATGTTGGCCCAAAATTCCCTTGGAGTTCATAACCCCCTCTTAGGTAAAATCAATCTTCAATTGCCTCAAGTTAGTTCACATGGAATAACTGCAGGGAAGCAGCCTTAAGAAAAATGAGTCGGTTGGATCAATTTTATATATCGAGCCTAGCTATTGCATTCTCCCTTAGCTTAATGAGCACCTTGTTTCTTTAGATCTCTTAGCCACTCTTTTTTATTATCTTCATCATTCTATCCCTCTCGAGTTTGACTTCCCCTTCTAATGACCTTCCCTACAAGTTGAATGTTACCCATCTCAAAATCCAAGATTACATTGATGGTCTCTTGACTATTTGGAATGTTGAACCAAAACCACAACAAGACCATTGGAATAACTAGTGGGTGAGAACCATTGATAGGTGTATTACCTTCCTTCATGAATATGGGCAAAGAGCTACTACAAAACATCATACAATAGATAAATCTCTCAAAGGCCAACTTGAACTTGGGCATACACTTCTTGCCTATAATCCATTTAACATCTCCTTACAACAATCAATGGCCAACGTTGAAAATATGCTTCGAAAAATGGCTACTTATAAAGGAAAATGAGATAAAATTTGGGTTTGTCTTCAATGGATTAAGGATGGATACTATGGGTCTAAATTTTTCTTTCAATATCTTTAGTATAAATATAAAGTTGAACACATAGCTACAATTAAGTATGTTGATGGATCCATGCAAAACAATCAGTCCATCATTATGAATGCTTTCTACGTGCACTTCAAAAAAAATTTTACTAATGATTCAACTAATGGCATTCTTCTCTTCATTCTTGAGGAGAGTGTTGCTATCTATATTCCAAAGAAAATAGACCCCGAGTATAGTGAGTTTCTCGTCCACCTCCTTTCAATAGAAAAATTGATGTTGCCCTTCAACATATGGCTTTAGAAAAAATCCCAAGAATTGATGGGGTTCCAGCTGAATTCTAGAGAGCCTTTTGGCCTCACATTCAAGAGGAATTCTATAATGGTTAGCTTGAGGGAATTGAAACTGGATCATTAGGAAATTTTATTAACCAAGGGTTGATTAAGCTTATCCCCAAAGGAAAAGAAGAAGATATCGTTAATGGATGGCTACTCATTACCCTCCTCAATACCTCATTCAAAACCATAGCTAAAGCTCTAACATGAAGAATTATGCACATCTCCCAAGAGATTGTTCATCCAGAGCAGATTGTATTCCTAGGAAGAAGATTTATCTTAGATAAATTAGTGCTTCCTTAGGAAACAACAAAATGGGATCAACAATCTGCTCAAGATGCTCTTATAATAAAGCTTGACTTTGATAAAGCTTATGACCAAATCCACTAGCCCTTCATTCTTAAAATATTAAAATGGCTTGGATTTGGACCCAAAATATATGAGCAAATTAATATGCTATTTATGGATGTGAATGCCAGAGTGGTTGTTAATTGGATGCTATCTCCTCCATTCCCCTTACAAAAATACATTTAGCAAGGCTGCCCCCTTGCTCCTTTCCTTTATGTCCTTGTTGATGATGCTCTTAGTTATCTTTTCAACATGCTCTCTCAAATGGATTTAGTCAAAGCATCTCTCTTTTGGGAAATGCAACAATGCTTAATTCTAATTTTGCTAATGACAACACGCTATTCATAAGGAGGAGGATTTTTCCATAGCATTTCAAATTATGATATTGCTATCAGGATTCAAACATGTAGTTTTAAGAATCAAACTCATTGACCCATGTTTCATGAGTAGAGGCTCACAAGAACCCATCTCTCATGATAATGAATGGTCCACTTAGAACTCATTGCATTTAGGTGATGCTCAAAGAGGTGAAGCATCGAGCCTTCCCAAGAGGTCACCCATCCCAGTACTACTCCAACTCAAGCTCGCTCAACCACGGAGTTTTCCCCAAGGTTAAGCCCGCTTAGCTTGTAACCCCATTTTTAAAACCTTCAGCAAGTGTTATGCCTTATGAACCATTCATTATAGAGCCCCTTTAGCTCATCAATTGATAAGTAGGAGGTATCTTTCCATAGCGTTTCAAATTATTATATTGCTATCTGGATTCAACCATGTAGTTTTAAGAGTCAAACTCATTGACCCATGTTTCATGAGTAGAGGCTCACAAGAACCCATATCTCATGATAATGAATGGTCCACTTAGCACTCATTGCATTTATGTGATGCTCATAGAGGTGAAGCACTAGGCCTTCCTGAGAGGTCACCCATCCCAGTACTACTCCACCTCAAGTGTACTTAACCTTGGAGTTTTCCCCAAGGTTAAGCCCGCTTAGCTTGGAACCCCATTTGCAAAACCTTTAGCAAGTGTTGTGCCTTATGAACCATTCATTATAAAGCCCCTTTAGCTCATCAATTGATAAGTAGGAGGTATTTTTCCACAGCGTTTCAATTATGATATTGCTATCAGGATTCAACCATGTAGTTTTAAGAGTCAAACTAATTGACCAATGTTTCATGAGTAGAGGCTCACAAGAACCCATATCTCATGATAATGAATGGTCCACTTAGCACTCATTGCATGGTTAAGCGCACTTGAGCTGGAGTAGTACTGGGATGGGTGACCTCTCGAGAAGGCCCAATGCTTCACCTTTGTGAGCATCACCTAAATGCAATGAGTGTTAAGTGGACCATTCATCTCCCCACATCAAAAGCTACAAATGGGAGATATTTTCCATTCTAGCACAAGGGAGGAGATACTACAACAGCATGTGGACAATGTGGAGCAGTTAGAAGAGGCAATATAGACATTACAAAACTTTATTCTACATATGCAAAGGAACACTTACCTTCCACTATCACAAGTCAAACAACTAGTGGATGAACTACAATTAGACCTTAAGGGACAAAAAGATAAGGCAATAAGCTCAACAAGAAGTGTTGAAGGAGAGCAAAGAGGAGGCACAAAAATTTGTGTGGTAGCTCACTCTCAATTAGACAAGTAGATGAAGAATGTGGAAGCAAGTATAGCAGAAGCTAATGTCCTATATCAATTTTGTCTCCAATGGCCCACCCTCACTAAAACACTAAAGGACCAAATATCACAATTAGAGGCTCATAGACTATAAGCACCCTCATCCTATGACCCATTGAAAGATATGGATGGCGTAACAAGGGTACAAATAGAGAATATAGATACTCAGCTACAACATCTACACGAATAGAGGGAAAACATAAAGATGTAAGTAAAACACTATGGGAAATTAGTGATAATAGATTTCCACAATCCATGTAGATTACTGCAAGAGTTTTTGTATTAGATTGTGTCAAAATTTCAACACAATCTAATCCAGAAACTCTTTCAATAATACACTATGGCAAGTTCAGTCTACATCAAAATAGCCCACTTATGTGGAGTATTAGGGGAGGCCAAAATTGTAGCTCAAAAAATTCATATTCATAATAATCTTGCAAAAGAAAAAGCTACCCTAATAAGTATACAAGGCTATACCAAAATACTCTAGCAAGCCAAGCAATAATGGGATACTGCACTTGTACAATTAAAGATCATTTACAAGCATATTCTCCTAGGTAACTAAGCAACATGTTTTAGGTACAAGGTATACTTTTGAAAGGGGGATGATGTTAGCATGGTACATGATAGGGAGTAGAAGACATTTCAACTCACCACAAAGCACTTGTGGAACATCAATCTGACAAGGAAGATAGACTAACTAGTACCCTATAAGGGTCACATCGCTATAAGAGACTAATCATTGATATATGTATGTAATAGAGAATAGATTAGGAAGTATCAAATCATATAAGAATAGAGAAAGGGACTACAATCAAAACAAGGCTAAGACCTACTAACCTAATGGTTATCTGAATATATATATATATAGAGTTATAGGGATTCAATGGATATTTGTGGTATGAATGATTGCTATTCTTGCTTGAGTTATAAATGAGTTACTATTAGATATAGTTTCCTACTGCACTTACTCTTTTCTATCACTATACCCTCTAGGGTATAAACTGACTATATAAGGGATGCCAGGGTACAAGTCTTTGGACTATAATTCCCCATTTCCTCTTGCTAAGAGTGAACTATTGGCATACGTATTATTGTTGCATTGCACACCAAAAGTGCTAACCTTAATATGAATGTTTAGGTTGCCATCTCTAGAGAAAGAAGAATAACCTCACAATATTTGTTGCTATCAAGCACAATAATTTTATTACCAAATATGCTATTGGCACCTTGATCATCTTTCCATCCAACAAATTGTTTTGTAGGACCATTAGTATTCCCTTTGGAAGTCATTTTAAAGTAATCTAAATTAGAATTTGATTCATATTCATTTATTACATCAGTTGAGTGATGCAAATTCTAAATCTAATTTCTTTTGATGACCATTGGTTCATACTTTTGTTCTTCTCTACAAATAAATGTGGGGCATAAAGATCTATCATCAAATCCATCAAACATTTTTTGTGTGCTTTTAATATAAGTTTTAGGAACATTTGTATTATTATGCTTCATGTGGAGCTTTTGACCCAACATATGTATCATTGTAACATATCAATATTCTTGTTAAACTTATCTAAAAGAACTATCCCCAAAGGAGCTTTTCTCTCTATTTACCATATTCACTTATTTTGTTACTTATTAAATGGAATGATTTTTTTTGCACCATAGGGTCAACTTCTCTTTCACAAATTACCAAGATCTAGCTCTAATACCATTTGAAATGCCTTGTTTGATTTTTTTGTATATATCAAACTACAAACACATCATTATGATTTTTTTACTCAATTTATAAATAAACAATTAATATTTATTACTTCTAGATGAAATCAATTCAAAACAATTAGTTAATATGTTTGATTATTTATTAGATATTATATTTATAATTTTGTTCAAAGAATTCAATGTTTTTTTCAATAGCGGCTAATAAGTTAACTTTGAATCTACAATGAATTATAATTAATTTGAATGCCTTTGAAAGGTCTCCAAAATAGTTTTGTACACTACTTATTGACAACAATTATAACTGACTAACACATAAAAATTCCATGTAATCTCTAGATGAGATTGCCCCAAATATGAATTAAAGGTTTTCATCCTCTAATTTAGTAATGTAATTCAAAGGAATTCAATGCTCTAATTCCAAAGCTTAAGGGGTTTCATCCTTAGGTCAGATTCAACCACAATTTCATGTTCCATAGGAGAAATAATTAGATATAAAATATGTATTTTTTATTCATTTGTTCTTCCTTCTTCTTGTATGCTCTTCCTTATATACATTTTCCTTTAATTGACATAATTTTTTGTATGTCTCTTGACCTTTATTAAAAATTAAACTTTAATCTTAATTTTAATTTATTATTAATTTACCCTTCTTAAAAGAAATCACATGAACTTTTAAGAGGAGGGTATTACGATTTAATTGTTATAAAGTATTCTACTATTCTTTAAAATAACAAGAAAATGATAATATCAATAAATAGTTCAACAATATTTAATTTTAATTATATTTTTTTATTATAATTCAACTTATTAGTACTTGCTATTGGCATAGTACTATTGTAATGAGTTTGGACTTTTTTTAGTTAACTAGTTATTAATAATTTAGTTTCCAACCAATCAAAAATAATATTTAAAAAAAAATCAATTTTGTAAAGTCAACTTGCAAAATATCTAACTTTACAAATTATAGAAAAATATTTCTTGTGCATGTGACTGGTTAAAAAGTTATGTGTGATATTGATGGATTTGTAGGGAAAGCAATGTAAATATTTTTTTAAAGAATGATTTTTCATTTTTTGCTTTATAAAGTCATTTTATTAAATCTTTATAAAATAAATAAATGTTACTTATTTTGACATTTTTTTAAGAATGATTTTTTATGTATGTAATTGTTATTTTTTTATTAAAGAAAATCTCACAAAAATCAATTAACTATTTTATAGAGATTTGGAGTCACACTATTAAAATAAATAAAAAATCTATTATTTTTTCCATTAGACTAATATCTGTGTTATCTATATTTTTAATATTTTATGATATAATTTTATTATTATATATGCTCTCTTCTTTTCATTAATAATTTTTTATATTAATTTATATTAATATATATTGGTTCTCCTCAAAAAAATTATAACCTATAATATATAGGTATAAAAGATAACCTAATATTATTTTAGGTCTTTATTATATATAATATACAATGTAGGTAATATTAATTTATATATATAACCTATATTAATGTAAAATTTATTTATATTATTTCTATTTATATCTTATATTATTACAGGTAATATTTTGTAGGTAAATAAGTTAACCTATATTGTGTAGGCAATATATTAATATATATTATAGATTTATATTAATGTATATTATAGGTTATTAGTACTTGTCGTAATGAGTTTGGTTTTTTTAGTTAACTAGTTATTAATAATTTATTTTTCAACCAATCAAAAACAATATTTTAAAAAAATTAAAAAAAAAATCAATTTTGTAAAGTCAACTTATAAAATATTAAACTTCTTTTTTATTTTGTTGGTTCTCCTTTAATATATATTTATATTAATATATATTATATAAATTATTATAATTTTATCTATTTATATCAATATATATTATAAGTTATATATATTATAATCTTTTGTATTTTAACCATCTATTTTTATTTTAATTGAATCATTTATTTATTTTTTCAATTTATATTTTATATATAATCTCATCTTTTTTCATTTTTCATTTTTCTTTGGTTAAATTATTATTGTTTTAAGTTGTATTATATTTTTTTTATATCTTCCTTCATTTCTTTTAATAATTTTGGTAATTGTTCCTCAATCATTTTGGTATATAATTCATCTTTATAATTCTCTTAAAGTCATTTATTCATTGTTTGGAACATTTAACCTTCAACTTTTTTATCCATTTATTTGTGTTATATCCTATTACTATATTATTTGTTCTTCTCTTATGTTTTCATCATATTTTTTTGCCTATTTTCACTTTTACTTCATTTTTCAATCTCCTCCCTCCTTACCCTCTCCCACCACTTAACTCTTCTTAAGGTAATTTATACAATCATATTCTTCATTATCCTTTTCATACGATGAATCATTAAGTGTGGTTCAAAATGTCGATTCAAAATAGCATACATAGTTTAATCTAGAAGCATTTACTCTATCATTCAAGGACTTTGGAAAAATCATACCATCTATGATCATTGGTTCGGATCATTGGTTCGCTAATATTTAACAATTATTGATTTGAATGAAAAGATTTAGTTGCACTTGTGTCTACTACGAATCAAATTTAATAATTTAATATAATATATTTTACTTTTTAATATAATTTAAATATATATATATTAAATTAAAAATAAAAAAACTTGTAATAAATAATCATTTTAATATATAACAATTTTATTTTTTTGATCGGTAACAGGGGGCAACACCCATTACATTAATTATCAAAAAGATTTACAGTGATACTTACGTTCTTGCCAGAGAACTTGTCTTTTATATACCCCTATCTCGACCACATAGCCCAAAGACTCCAACATTGAATACAAATTATATAATATATTGCCATCACACTATATACTATATCCGATTGTACAAACCCGAATGACTAGCATACTTACAATGGCACCCACAGATTACAAAAACTGGTGTGACTATAGAACACCCCACATTATATCTGCACAAAAACAAAAGACCAAAAATTGACACCACCTATCCAGGACAAGTCATCCTCCTTGTGCATCCTTCGTACCACAAACGCACCTGCAACCATTGGGCACTCGTTCCCACAAACATGGTGAGTTGGACTGTTTACTTTCTCTTCCATGTCTCTAAAATCTTCTTTCACCTATTCCTCACCCTCTCTCAGCCCCCAATCGATGTCGCCCTCAGCCTCTACTTCCATCACCACCCCTTTTTATTCTGCAAACCTCGACAACTAGCCCAGGCCAGACACTTGAGCAATGCTCGTCGCCTACATTAGGAAGGTGATGCCTCGGTCCATTTCTCTCCATAGGATTTAATATATAACAATTTTATATTAATAATAAGAGAAGAAACATTGCCAACATGTAATATCTAATTTTTAATTATTTTTAATATATATTATATTTATTAAATTTATTTAATATATAATAATTTGTAATATAACATTTATTATATATATTATTTATTTAAGTGATTAAAATTAGGTTTATAGTTATCGATAGTGTTACGATCATACTTAGAGTTAGAGATAGGTCTAGGATTAGGAGAATGGTTTATAATTTATTGTTAGTGTTAGGATTAAGATTGGGTCATAAAAATAATTAATTAACAATACTAAAATACTATAATCAACAAAACTTACATTATTTTTATTCAAATTAATATAACTTACATTAATTTTTTATCAAATCTAAAAAACAATAATTTGCAATACTATAAAGACAAGTACTGGCCACTATATAACACTTGTTAATATATCTTTGAAATGATAGGGGAGAGGGGCCCATAATGGAGTAGGGTCCAATAGTGGGGATAGAAGTAGTTCTCAGTGGGCCCCATAGTGGAGCACTTTAATATTCAATTGCAAAACAACTTTTTATCCATAAAGTATGCAAAGTGACAAATCATGTGATGCCACATCAGCGCACCAATAAAACATGACTTAGTGCACCACTATGGGTCTCACTTTTTTGGGGGGCCTTTATGGATACCTCAACAAAAAACATGCTGATGTGGCATCATATTTGATGATGTGGCCCTAAAACAAAATATAGAAGCACATGAGTTTCCAAATAAACTGTTTAAACAATAAGCCAGTTTGTCTCGACTAAATAAGAGAACACTGTTGTAGATGATCTTTCAAACGAGGAAGCTGGGGAAGAATATTCCCACAGTCACATGGAAACAAATAATAAGTGACCTCCCGGGACAGACCAGTGCTTCACCTCTGTGAGCATCACCTAGATGCAATGAGTGCTAAGTGGACCATTCGATATCATGAGAGATGGGTTCTTGTTGAACCACTACTCATGAAACATGGGTCAATGAGTTTGACTCGAAACTACACGGTTGAATCCTGATAGCAATATCATAATTTGATGCGTTGTGGAAAAATACCTCCTACTTAACAAATAATGAGTTAACACCTCGTCTGTCACTCGCACCCTCTTCTGCGCAGGTCTTTAGGCGCATATTTAATTAAAAAATTGAATAATGTCATTGCTCCCTCGTCCGTCGATCAAGTTGTATGATTTGAATGAAGGCATCAGGAATAAGTCTTCTTGAATACAAGATCGAGATCATCTTGAACAAGATTGATGAAAAATTTCAACCCTATCAGAATTAATATAAAAACCCTAAAAACAGAATTTGAATTGTCTGTGTCACGATAGTCACAATGCAATTCGCAAATTTAAAAACCTATTTGAAACGTCAGAGCTGGCGCCGACGAAATCTACAATGTGCCGTCCCTGAGCGATTAATGCGGGTCGTTGTTTACGGGTACATTTACAGTTCAAGTAAATCAATACTTTGTTCAGAGCAGTAGTATTTTATTTATAAGCTGTTACATTCTTACGCTTATTATTATGGAGGATCTCCTGGCTCTGTTGACTTCTGAGGTCCTGTATTCCACTCTGTTTCTCATCGTACTGTCCTCCCTCCTCGTCATGGTCAGTTCAATTAAACCCCGAAAACAAAACAATGTCCCCCCTGGAAAATTAGGGTTTCCTGTGATTGGCGAGACGATTGGATACCTGAGAGCTCGCAAGGCCAACAAAGGAAAAGAATGAATAGAAAAAAGGGTTCAAAAATACGGCCCCGTCTTCAAAACCTCGTTAATGGGATGCCCCACGGTGGTCCTCACCGGCCAAGCCAGTAACCGCTTCCTCTTCCAGAACGACTACGGCAACATATTCACAAAGCATGCGACTCGGTCGGTCACAAAGATTTTCGGTCGCACGAGTTTACTGGAACTCCCGGTGGAAGAGCGCAAGCGTATCAGATCCGCCATATTGTCCTTCCTTAAGCCCGAGGCCCTGCAGAAATTCGCCGCCAAAATGGGTTCCGTCATTAGACGCCATTTTGCTGAGTGCTAGGACGGACAGGAGAGCGTCAAGGTGTGGCTGCTGATGAAGAGCCTCACTTTCCAAGTTGCCGCTGATTTGCTCGTCGGTCTGACGAACCGTCAAGAGATGGAGATTCTGGGCTAGGAATTTGCAAGGACCGTGAAGGGGCTTTGGGCTCTGCCGCTGGATTTGCCTGGGACGAGCTTTCGCAGGTGCCTGAAAGCCCGGGCTAATATATGTGCCACGCTCAAGTCCTTGCTGGAAGTAAAGAGAAGGGATGTAGCGCAAGGTGGTGCCTCAGCTCGCCAAGACTTGATGACGTGGCTGCTGACTATGCAAGATGAGGATGGCAGAACCCTCACTGAGGAAGAGATCATCGATAACATGATTATGCTTATGATAGCCGGGCATGATACCACAGCTATCCTTTTAACGCACCTCGTGAGAACCTTGGCACTCAACCCCCATGTCCACCAAAGCATTCTTAAAGGTGCGTGGTTTACTTAGTTTTCTTTTATGAATGATTGATGTGGTTGTTTAATTCCTTTCTAATTTATTTTTATATTTTATAGAATAAATTAGGCTTTAAAAGTTTTCAACTATTTGATTTTCTTTTCGTTGATTGAATACTCTTCTAATTTTTATATTTTTGTCTTTTTATAATAGTAGAATTGATATATTTTAAGTTAAAAATATTATTCTTTAAGTAAAAATGTTTACTAATGTTTTTATTTATATTATAAATAAATATATGAGTGGGTTATAATTGGATCAATCTTGCAATATATTACATGTTCTAAATTTTGTACTCTTGAAAATAGAAGCTAGAGAGTGAAAACCTCAAAGTGATGAATATGTGTTCACTATTTCTCTTCTTACTAACAAATACTTTTAGAGGTACTAGTATGCTACAACTCATTGAGATCATCATTAGTCTACTTACTACTCATTGAGATCATCTTAAATTTATTAAAACTATAAAGATCAAATCTAACAAAACAAATGCTTAAGATTATGTACAACTCATTAAATTTGTTGTCAGTGTAATGACTAAATAGTCATTAAGGATTACATGATTAAATCTAAAAAAATAGGTGACATAATCTTTATTTTGCTTTTAAATTTATCTTACACTATAAGCTTTATAATAAAACTAATTATTCATCACATCCACTCATGTGTCCTTTATTTCTATGGAGAATGTTAGAAATGTCTATTTTTTTTTTAAAATGATCTAAAAAAATTCAAAAAGAAATAGCAGTCTTTAATTTTACAAATTTTTCAAATTGTATAGATAACTCATTCAATTTTTTACATAAAATTAATAAGTATTGTTTGACCCATCATAATCTTGCATTCGCCTAATTCTATATGTAAATTATTATTTATTTTAATTTTTATTTATTTATTTATTTAATTAGATAAGTTCTACAAGGTTGATTGGGGTAGATCCCATACAAATAATTCTATATATAAATTATTAGATCACTTGTTCTAATCAAATATTGAAAGAAAAATTTCTCATAAATTAAATGAAATAGAAAAAATATGTCCTTCTAACTTACATATAAACATAATTAATTAAATATTTATAGCATAAACTAGTATATAAAATCATTGTAAATCAATCAAATAAAATAGATAGATTATGAATTTTATTCTAAAACTAAGTAATAATTTATAAAGAATCTTATAAATAGCTAAACATGCTTTAATAGTCCTTAAAAATTTATCTAAAAAGATAGCAAATGAGTGATTTTTTATTTTATTTTAACTTTTAACTTTTTATTTAACATCATCAATATATGTGTTTTGGAGTATTTGTGGAAAAATCTAAGTCATTCATCTACTGATTCAAACATTTAAACAACACCTACACATAGTACATGATGCATTTCTTGAATTTAAATAATAAGCTCACAACTAAACTAAATTAGTTATAAGAAATTATTTTTCTAAGCGATTAGGTAGTTTGTCTAAATATAACATATGATGTTTATACAATTGAAAGGTTATTTGATCTAATATAATTTTATATGTGATAGAGCACAAGGATATTTTATATGGAAAACAACCTAATCAACCCCTTAGTTGGGAAGATATTCAAAAAATGAAGTATTCTTGGAGGGTAGCACAAGAAACATTGCGTTTAACACCTCCTGTATTTGGCGGATTTAGAACAACAATCAAAGATGTGGAATATGGAGGCTTTACAATCCCCAAAGGTTGGAAGGTATGATATTCTTTACCTATAAATCAAAATTTTAAAAATGTTATAATATAAAGGGTACATGAATTTTACTTATGTTTTATATTTTCTTTACAGTTATATTGGGTGACTAGTCCTACACATAGGAACGAGGAAGTTTTTAAAGATTCGGAGAAGTTTGATCCATCACATTTTGAGAGCCAACCTTTACCCTACAATTTTATATCATTTGGAGCAGGACCTTGTGTTTGTCCAGGCTATGATTTTGCAAAGATGGAATCAATCATTTTTTTATATCATTTAATATCTAAATATAGTTGGTCAATGATGATTCCAAATGAAAAAATAACATGTGACCCTTTGCCAATTCCTATAATGGAACTACCAATCAAACTTCAAGCTCTAAATATAAGTGAATAATGATACTTGTGTATAGACATGGTTTACATATATTATATTAATATGACATCATATTATATAAGAACATAAGTTCCATTATTATTTTCTAACATTATATTTACTAAAGAATTATTGTTAATTAAGACTAGATTATTCATCTCCATGTTAATAGCTAAGATATTTGGCAATGATATATAATCTTTTTCTGTATACATTACTAATTATATACTTTCTTTGTGTACTATTACACCTTTCATTATACATCTATAATGTTTCTTTTGTATTAATTTTATTTAAAATGTTGACTTATTTTTGTACAAATATACATGATTTGATGTAATATAATTTAAATTAGAAAATTGATGTTGTGAGTATATTGGTATCTCTTCCTTTGTTCTTTTTTTATTAGCCTTTGCTTGGCAAGTTGTCGTAAGTTTTCAATAATGATAATTTGACAAAAAAAATTGATTCATTTTTGTATTCACTTGATATGAAAAATGGATTATTTCAATAGTTGCATTCTAACTATTTATATTGGATCACTTTCATTAATCAATTTGATGCAACACTCTTTTTACTTGCTATAATGCTTATTTTGTGGCACATCAATTATTCTCAACATATCAAAATACCTCAGATTAGTCAATATCAACTCCATCACAGTTGGAGTTTGGGCTATTAGGTATTGATTAGAATATGTTATGCAATTTTTAGCTACTAAATAAACCATCCATAGTTGTGTAACCCTATTCCTAATAGATCAACCCCTAAGTACTAGCATGTACAAACTAGAATGAATCCTAGAGAAGCAATAGTTGTCATTTTTTCTCCTTTCCAACCCTTGTTTATTTTGGTATGTAGATAAATTGCAAATATAATCCAAGTGATTAGTGCCCAAGTCTCTTTTGGATCCTAGCTCCAATAATATCTACATGCTTCGTTGGCCCATACTACCCTGGAAAGTATACCTATAGTTAAAAGAGAAAATCCTAGACCAATTGTACAATAACTCAATTGGTCTAATTGGTGAGTAAATACCCATTTCTAATAATTTATAAATGGAAAGCAAAAAGAATTTTTCAATTCCTTTTTTTCTTGGTTGTGTGAATACCGATTTTTATTCAATAAAAAGGAATTCTTCATATTAAGAATAATCTTTTGATTTATTTGAAACGTAATGATAAAAAAGCTATTAATGATAGGGATCCACATAAAAGAGTTACATAGTTGAGAAATATCATTCTTACATGCATCATTGCAAATATAATCCAAGTGCACAAGACAAATATATGTACTTCTATTAGGGTCGCTTTCTATTGTTACATTTTTTCCCAATATTTTTTTCTCACTAGATCAAAAATCAATTTGATGATATAGACGCTTGTGACCTCCTCCTCTATGTCATATGGTAATAATTCTACTGTTATTATGACCTTTGCCACAACAATGTTAGTTGGAAGTCAATTTATTTTGTGGATGTTTCCATCAAAACTTGATAGAGATTTATCACGTGTGCTCAAAGTAAAAGTCTTGTACAAACGAGTGGTCATGTTATTATTTATTAAAATTAAATAATTTTTATTTTGAAGGAAAAAGTGGAATAGAATAACTTGGTCATGAATTAGAGATCCACCCTATAATATGGAGTTAAAAATCCGAAATAAGTAATTATTAGTCTTTATGAAATAAATTTATGAACCTTTTTCACACTCATGTAACACCAAAATATTGTAGAAAAGAAAACTAATAAATTTGATCTGATTTATAATAATCATTTAGTTAACATGACCGTTACTCGTATTCTTAAACAAAGAAAAAAATCATTAGCTTAACAATTTTTTTATCAATCTCTAAAAAAGATTCAACAAAAAATAGAGAAAAATCCACTAATTGTTCTACATCAAGCAATACACAAATTAACTCCCAAATTGATTTAAAAAACACAATGATTATATACATTTTTAAGTGATATTTGTATATACTAACATTATATTTATTAAAGAATTGTGTAACTTAAGACTAGATTATGCTTCTTCATGTTAATAGTTAAGATATTTGGAGATGATATATAATCACTATTATGTATACCATACCAAATTTATATTTTCTTTGTGTACTATTACACCTTTCATTATACATCTATAATTTTTCTTTTGTGTTTCATTGTCTTTGAATTGTTGACTTATTTTTGTACAAATATACATGATTCAATGTAATGTAATTCTTAAATTAGAAAATTGGCATTGTGTGTTCATGAGTACCTCTTAATAATTGTAGTCATCTACTGACATTCAATTGTGATTATAGACAATGTCTTATATGCATGATCATATAATTTATCTATTTAATGAAGAAATTATGATACATTTAAATTAAAAATATGTTTAAATTTTTAAAATATATATTTAACATTTAATTAAAGACAATAAATTTATTCATATTTTTATATTAGGAAATTTAATTTTGTAAGGGTATTAAACAAATACAATGATTAAATACATGTTTACATGAGTCAAACTGTGTATATACTAATATATTGAATATAAATTCATCCATTGTATGAAGTTGAGGTGTGAGTGGCATGTGTATTGTATGCACACAAGTGTCATAGACTAGGATTTTTTTATTATTATATAAGCAGCACAACATGGTGTTGAACCCTTAACACAAAAGACCCTCGAGGAATATTAAAAAAGGCCCACAGGATAGAAACAACACTTTAACAGTACACTAAGAATAGAGTACAAAATTAAACATAAACATAGAGCAACAAACTAACTAAACATCTAACCCCAATCCTCCTTGAGAAAATTGAAATTTTCCCTATGGCCAACACTAGTGCTAGCTCTCTTTTTACTTCCATTACTTTTAAGATCTTCATCTAGCAAGGTGCACAAAGTGGCCACTAAGTGATGCATCACTTTCAAAATGAAGCAAGAGATTACTCTCATCTTCCCTTTGAGATATTCAATTTTAGTCTTGAGGGAAGTAACTTCAGTAGCAATGCGGATGCATATTGAGTAGTTATGTTGAGCAAGTTACACATCAGGGGTGGTGTCATAATTCTTTGAGTCTTCGAGAAGAGCATTCATCTTTGGGAACAAGCTCAAAACCTTATTATCAATATCCACCTCTTCCTCATCATCATCTTTGTTTTTTCCTTCTTCATTCTCCCCCCTAGTCGTGGAGTCGTAAATTTCATCAATATTGAAATTGGGGATCACATAACTAGCTAGCCTATTAGACTGTCCAATACTCAGCCTAGGGCCCTCTATATCCTTCATAGTTTCAGGTACACTTTTAGTAGCATCTTCCTTATCATTAGAGTTATCTTTATTGTCCTCATCATCCCCTTTTGTATTAGCTTCCTCCACAAAAAAAGGGGTAGTGGTTTTCTTTTTCTTTTTACTTGTGGGATTTTTGGAGGTCCTTGTATGGCCTTTCTTATTTGAAGAAGGGTTCTTTATAGGACTATTTTCAAATCACAAAGGCTCAATGCATAGCCATAGTCTAGGTAGAAGAGTGGGGGTTTTAGGAAATTTTATTGGGGAGGGTAGGTTTAGCCTCATTCGAGGAGGAAACAAGGGTGAAATTTTGTGGAGTAGCAATCTTCTTCTTTCCTTTTTGGGGAGGCGTCATGGATTCCCCGTAGGGGAATCAACATTGTTCTTTACAAGGGAACTAATATGTGGGGAGTCTTCAATGAGACAAGCCCTTATGAGTTTTGGCAGGAAAAGAGCTAGGTGGATATGATAGAGGCAAAAAATGAGACTTTAGTGAAGCGGGATAGGGAGTTTACCAAGGTTTAGTAGAAAAATGAATGGCTTCCTTCATAGTAGACTCCAACGAGGATAGAAATTAGAAAGGAAGGTTGATGATATTTTTATTCCTAAAGTGATTAAGAAGGGGTAAATGGTAATTTTTTTAAAAAAATGAACCTACTTTTCAATGTGATATACTTCATAAGAAGAAAACATACCTTATCCCATGATTGTGGGAGTTTCGCTCTATCAAACTTAGCATGAAGTTTCACTAGAAACTCACCCTCTATGAAGAAGAGGGTCATGATTTCATTATCCTACACTTTGTTGTGTCTCTTTGTCTTTTTTCCTTTACACGACATCCCAATTTCTTGGGTGATAATCTCCTCACTGAATTCAAAGGAAATACCACCCATCCTCACCTGGCACTTATTCCAAGCACTAGTAAATTGGATAGATAGACTTTCATCGTGCCCATTAATAAATTCAAGGAAGGGGGTAATCCCCTTCCATATAAATGTGCCAAAGGAGGGGATCATTTTTTAACTCATTATAGGAGCCACGTTCAATCACCCATAGTGAAAATATCTAGGTGGCAACACTGTAAACTATTTTTTTTTATAATACCACTATACCAACACGATAGCTAGAGCAAGATTAACACTTGGTTTCTTATTTGAAAATGGAAATTTCTAGATCCAAGGATAATTATCACCTCACAAGATAATTGATTACAAGTGTAAACATCTAAATTTGATCGCTCCCATACAATCAAATTTGCCTCTTTATTCATCCAATCTGTCAATATTAATGTATTTAATTAATATTGCACTTTCTGTCCAAAGTCCTTAAAGTATTTAATTTAACAATTAAATGCTTTACCTTACCCATTTTTCCTCTCTAAATTAGATAAATACATGAATTTATTTAATTTAGTCATTTAAACCTTTTTGAATTAAAATCAATTTAAAATTCTTCTTTTCTCTCTCCTTGTCACATCCTCCATAATCCCTCTATAATCTAGATTAATTTAATTAATTCATGATTAGGATGTGCATTCTCTCAATCAAGGATTAATGTCACATCCTGGGTATGTGCAGGATCATGGTGCGCCAAAAAGTGGCAATATTATGAGGGTATGTGGCTGACGACTTTTTTTTCACCCAAAATTAATGAAAAAAAAGGGTTTTAGAGGAGATTCTCAGCTTTTAAAAATATAAATTATGATTTAATTTAATTTAATAAATAATTATTATTCATTTTCTATTAGAATTACAACTAAAGTCTCTGATCGATAGGCTGATTGAAAACATCTATAACTTTCAAAAGTATCATATTTTTGAATCCAAAACATGCATCACATTCTATGCTTCACATACTATAGATTAAAAAAAGAAAATTAAATTTCATGAATTTTTGACCAAGTTAAGGTGGTCGGATAGACGAGTTTTATATTTTCTAAAAGTTGTAATAAAAATTCATAATTAATTATTTACTTGGAAAAAATTACAAAAAAATATGCATCACATCTAGACATGAGTCCTCTTATATATAAAATCTTACAAAAATATTATCATTTTATTATGGTTAGTGGTCAGCAGACACTACTTCTTATTTTTTCCTTGAAATTTAAGCACTACTACATTGAAATTTCAAATTTTCACCAAATACATTTATTTTAAATAAACCTAGTATTTTAGAAACTACATTCAATTTTCTACAAATTATATTCTTACATATTTTTGAAATAATATAGATAACTTATTCAAATATTTACGTCAAGTTGCTTAACACTCTAAATTTTTTGCCACTTAAGGGCCTTTTTTTGCACAATGATCCTGCACATACCCTCCTCTTACATTTTCCACTTGCTTCTAATCTCTCATTAATTACCTTAATCAGGTATTTGCACAACCTTAATCAAAGTCATTAGCCATTTTTAGCACCACTTTTTAGTCAACCTTTTCATTTTCCTTTCTTAGCATTGACCATCTTTCCCATGTGAATTTTTTATTTGTATTTATTCATCCTAGGTCTCTCTCCTCCCCATGTGAATTTTTAATTCACATTTTATCCTTCCAAGACTTCTAGAACATTTGACTTGTCACCTCATCCACATGTGACCAATTCCCACATTTTTGGGGACCCTCTCTTATCCACTAGATTCTCCCAAGCATGTGAATTTTTAATTCATATTTATTCCTCCAAGGAATCTTCTCATCTCCCAATGTACTTCCAAGGTACATTTCCTTCTTGCACATCATCTACTCTCCTTCCACATCACCTACATATCATCTCACCCTTAGCCACTTCACATTCCACATGTCAAAATGTGAGGGCTTATGAGTCCTCAACTCACCTTAGCCCCTCATCTTGGCCTTGTTGGATAAATCTCAACCATTGAATTCTCTAGAGAATTCAAATTCCTCTATAAATACCCCCTCCTCTAAGGAAAAAAAGGAGAAGACTTAGTCATTTTGCAACTAAATGTTGTCATTTTGAACAACCAACTCACAAGCATTTCACTCATTTAGCCAAGCCATTTTAGTCATTTGCACTATCATCTATTCCTCTTGTCAGTCATTTGCACTATCATCTATTCCTCTTGTCAATCTTGCATCAAGAGCCATCCAAGGAGCACACAAAGCCATCAAAATCAAGGGCCAACCAAGGAGTTTCAGTAGCAAAGAAGGTATAAGCATATTACAATCTTCATTTTATCTTGTTTCTTTGCTTTATCATTCCTTAGGCTAACCTTGAGGTGTCCCTTTGTGTTTTTTTCATTGCACTATTGTTGTTTTTACATATTTGGGGTTGATAAACATTTAGGACCACATCAAGTGTAGTCAAATAAATGAAGATGTGTGTTAAATTAATAAATCTTAGTAACTTGGAACCATCAAATTTAAGAAATAATCTAACCTGCACAAATACATACTCCTCAAATCTTTGCAATGCGATTTTATAATTAAACTCGTGTCATTGTTCATTTTCAAGAGATCATACTAAAAATTTTGGGAGGAAGTATTAGGCATATAATTATTATCAAGGACAACCATCAAAGTCGTGCGATGAGAAGCCCCGTCATCATAAATCAAGTGCCTAGCAATCATAAAAATACATCTGCCAAGGATATTTTCCCTGTCACTGCCACCTCCACATTCCTATTCCACATCACCTTTGAATCCAAAAGGAGGTGAGGAATAAAATTCCACATACACATGAATGGATAAAATCCATTAACCTTTATCCAACTCATCACCACCTTCACTGATTCCAACTTAGTCCATAGAACCCTCGAATCCAAAAGATGGGGATTCAAAATGGGGCTAGCTATTAAAAAAAATTATTTCTTCTTTTAGCTATCATCGTTTGAAGGGGTGGTATTTTTTCACTCCTTTAAAAGGATGATTCTTTTGTTCTCCAAGAAAATCACTCTATTCCTCCAACATCTTAGGGAGTTGAAACTTATTGCCAAATTAGCCAACGCTTCTACAACTATATTTCCCTCCCTATATATATGAGAAATCTCATAATTATTGACTTCTAATAGATTATTTTCGATGTCATGAATAATATCACTAATAGACCACCCCACATTAACCTTCCCCTCAACCGATTCTATAATGAGCTCAAAATCTCCTTCAATCTACAAGTTTTTATTCCCAAAGAGAGGGAAATTTTAACCCCCAAAAGCATAGCTATTTCTTCCACCACAGTGTTGGTTTTCACCCCCAATCCCCTTGAGAAGCCAAAAATGACATCACCACTAGGATATCATAGAATTCCTCCTCCACTTTCCAAACCTAGGTTTCCTTTAGTAACACCATCAAAATTTAACTTTCCCCAATCCATTAGGGGAGGTCTTCATTTGGTATTTGGTGACAATTATTTCTTGAATTGTCAAATCTAGTGGGGTCCAAGGGTATTCCCCACCTATTACTAATTAAAACTTCTAGATACTTTGGGGGCTAAATAAATTTTTCCATTTACTTATAGAGATATTCTCCACCAAAAGCTTTGAGAAAGCCATAAACACCTCCTTAGTATTTATTTCAAAATTTCAAAAAATTATATTATTCCTTTCTCTCCATATGAACCAACATATATGAGGGGAATCCAGTTGCATAACTCTCTAATCAAAGGGTGGGAGTAGGGATAGGTTTAGTTCATAATAAATTATTTTAGGAAATCATTTATTTCCCAACTAAACCCCAAATTTCCTAAAAGAAAGCATAGTGAAGGAGTAAGTATTGCAGTGTTTCCTCCACTTTTTTGCATAAGGCACGCATATTAGGGATTTGAAATACTCTTCTTTTTACATTGTCAAGGGTAAATGTGGGCAATTATCCACCAAAAGAAGTTAATTTTGGGGGTGAGTTGATGATTCCAAACTTTGCTCCAAAACCTATTGCAGTTATCACTATATAACAACAAACCCTAAGCATATTTAACTGTAAACTTTCCCCTCTTATCCTTGGCCTAAAATATCCCATAATCCTTTGGAAACAAATGGATCCTAATCAACTAAAGTTCCTATTGTAGGATGTGAGATTTCTATATTAGTTCTACATGGTCATTACTGTAGGCCTCAATATTCCTCCATTGTTTAACACTATCAAATAGCATTAGGTAGTCAACAACTAGCCTATCAAATAAAATCTTAACAGGGCCATCTAGACCTCTAAACAAGTGATGGTTTTTCAAAGGCTGATAAAAAATCAAGAATCCTACCAAAAGATAATTATAAGGCCATTCCCCAACTTCCATTTTAGATTGGACTTAATAAGGTTTTTGGATTTAAGGATATTTTTCAAAATCAAAGAACCACTAAGAAACCTAGATTTAGTTATATTCCTAATAAATTGAGTTTTATTTAAGTATTTGGCTTTTTGTAATTCCACATCAATCCTTAGTATTCAATATGAGGTCCCAACCAACCTTAGACATGAGTGGTGTGTTAGTGAGGTGGATCTTTCTAATGCCCAGGCCCCCATGAGATTTAGGAAGAAAAACTTTATCCCAATTTATGAGGGCCATTATTTTCCTTTCTTCCATGCTAGACCAAAGAATATTCCTTTTAATTTTTTTAATTTGTTAGCAACAAATTTAGGGATCTTGAATAGAGACAAGAAGTAGATAGGAATACTTTGTAAAGAGGCAACAAGAAGTAATTTTCCTACATGACTCAAGAGCTTACCTTTCCAACCTACCAAGTTTTTGGAGCCTCTCTAAAACTGAGTTCTAAAAGGAAGGTGTGACCTATTTAATAGTAAGCGGGATCCCTAGATAAACACTCTAAAAAGAAGCATAATAACAACCCAATATAGTTTTTACTTTTCTCTATAACTCCAATTTTGTATTGAAAAAATAAATCTTTCTCTTCTCATAATTGGTACATTGGCCAAAAATAGCAACATAATTATTTAAACATGTCTTCCATATCCGAGCTTCCACCACCGAGTTATTTCCAAATAGTATAATATCATCAAAAAATTGTTATATGGTTGAAGGGTTAAGAGAGGTAGTGGTTTTGATTCCCTTGAGAGCACCATTATCAAGTAATCTTAAAATATTTCTTCCAATGACTTTAGCCAACATTATAGAAAGATAAGGGGAGAGAGGATCATCCTGTCTAATCCCTCTTTCAAAGCTAAATAATCCTTTGGGGACCCCATTGAAAAGCACCAAGAACTTGATCATAGACACACATTCCTTGATAAGATTGATGATCCCCTCATGAGCCAATTTTTTTTAGAACTCTAAATGAGAAATTCCAAGAAACTCTATTGTAAGCTTTAGAAATGTCAATTTTGAAAACCATACCAATGAGGTTACTCCTATCCATGGGATATATTATTTCATGGGTGGAGATTACATCATCAAGGATTTTTCAACCTGGCACAAATCCTTTTTGGCAACCACTAATAATTTTTCCTAATAAAGGTTTTATCTTACTCACAAGGTTTTTAGAAAAGATCTTATAAACAGTATTACAAAGGCTAATAGGTCTAAAATCAAAAAATTTAAAGGGGTCAGGTTTTTTGGGGACAAGAGAAATAAAAGTTTTATTGAGCTATTTAAGAAGTTTTACAGATCTAAACAAGTCTTTATCAACCATATAAAAATAAAACCCTACAATATCCCAAAATTATTGGAAAAGGGAAAGGGGAAAACCATTTGGGCCTAGGGCCTTATAAGCCCCCAAAGAGAAAGTGGAAGTTCTAACTTCCTCTTCAAAAACTAACCATAATAGAAGAGAATTTTCTTCACAAGATAAGGCTGAAGGGATGTCGTCTAATAGCTTATCTTCAATATCACTAGAGGGGTCAATGGCCTTTTCAGTCATAGTAGATTGCAAGTACCTGGAAGTAATTTATCCTAGTTATTCATCAGAAGTACCCATAGCACCATTATCTCTAGTAAGTCTAGTTATAGTATTCCTTTTCTTGTGTCTTAAAGTAGACAAGTGAAAAAAAGAAAGTTTTTGTCCCCCTCTTTTAACCACTAAATTATAGACTTTTGCTTCTAGAAAATATTTTCTTAAGATATTTATCCAGTTTTATCATAAAGAGCTCTCTACCTAGAAAGTTTCCTTATCTATTTCACCTTGATCCATTCTTGTTTGAATATCCTTTAGCAAGTAGTAGTTATAACCTTCTTTCATTCCAAGATATCCCCAAAGATTAACTTATTCCAACCTTTGACTTTATTTTTAACAGTTTTGAGTTTTCAAGCCACCCTATACATAGCAAAGCCATGGATAGGGATATTCCACCACTTATAGATACAATCTCAAAAAATAGGAAGAGTAGACCACATAATATCATATCTAAATGGAAAAGGACCAAAAGGAAGGTTATCTTGTTAGTCCAAGAGTAGGGCATTGTGGTCAAAAGCAATTCTTGGTAAAGAAAAAAACTTAGAGTTGTTGATGATGTCCCAGGTATAAGAAAATAGAAAAATTTCAAACGTAACCTCGATGAGGATTTTTATTATACAATGTAAAACAATTTTTTTGGTGTCTTGTGTGTACGTTTGACAATTTATATAGGATTTGTACTAAATCTGGTTGAAAGCAACTATAATAAAAGCTCATATATTTGCAAAAGGTTCCTAATAGAAGGAATATTTTAAGAGGATGGAGTTGTGTGTGGTAGCAACGTGGGCTAGGGCCCGCATGCCCTAGTTGTTTCCTTCGTCTTATGTGCTCTAACTTTGGTCATTTTGTCTTTTTTATTTGATGTGTGCTTGGTGCTGGTCAACAAGGGTGTTGAAGGGTGTGGGGGCTCATCTTTCTAGAGTAAGCTATTCTTTTTTTTGATCTAGTGCTGTTAGTTTTTGCTCATCTTTTTAGTTGTTTTTTGGTGCTTGGAGTTTGTAGGGAGGGGGTTTAAGGGCTTTATTTTTCTACATGTTTTCTCAGTTTTGTGGTCGGCCCAAGTTTGGGAAAAAGTTCTTTATATTTCTCCTTTGCTATGGCTCTCAGGGATATTAAATTCAAGATCAGATTTGCATGCACATAAATTAGTTCAAAACACAACACAATACACAACAGATACCCTGGGAAAACCCTCCTCTTGAGGGAGAAAAACCCAACCAATAATATCTCTTTTATTATTGATTCACAAATGAAAATCTCCTTTACAAAACAGGTTGATAAGTAAGCCAAAAAATAAGTATCACAGACTGATGTAAGTACAGGACTGAGTGATACAAACTTCCTGAATATTCCTACCTTACACTCAGATCTCAATCTGCATTTTACACAAACTCACACTACTCTGAAGATGAATATGAAAGCTAAATGAATTCAATGATGAACAATGAGATAAATGAATGGATACATATACATGCATTGAGAGAGGTCGCACCTCTTCAACTATCTCCGAGTCGGCCTTCATAAGTAATATAATATTTTATAATCAAGAAGTCGACCAACTATAATAAATGAAATTCCTTCATAAAGAATTGCGCCTAAGATAGAATGAGGTCGGCCTCATACAATTCTTATTAATTGAAAAAACACACCTCTTGATGCATGTAAATTAAATGGCCTCTTAGCTATTATTTAATTTAACAAATAAGGTAAAGGAGATGGCTGGAAGTAATGATCGAAGCTTCCTTTAGTCATCAACACTCCCTCTCAGCTAGGGAGGATACTTTCAGCTACACAAGGAAAATCACCTCATCGTGATGCCTAGCACTATGGCTACAACCATGAGTGAACAAGAAGAATATCACCTCATCTTGATATCAAATATCACCTCAACATGATATCAACCATAATGGCTACAGCCATACTATGGTAAGTACAAGTGTTCATCACTTGCATGATGTTGTCACCTCAACATGACTTTCACCATGGCTCTTCCAGAGGGTGAAACACAAGTACTAGATGTTGTCATGGAGTCACACACATGACATCCACCATGACTCTCTCAGAGGGTGGAAACAAGGGTTTCACCTCAAATCTCTCTCAAAGAGAAATGCATTAACAAGGGCTTGCACCTCAAATTCCTCCATCTCAGAGGAAAATGCATTAATTAGGCTCACTGATACTGAGACTCTTTCTCAGTTAAGGATGGATTCTCCACCATACCAAGCTTATCTTGAAAGTACACAAACTTGAATCTAGAGAGAGGCTTGGTGAGAATGTTTGTCATCTGCTCATCAGTGCTGATATACCTCAATTGTATAGCCTCTGCAATACCATATCTCTAATATAGTGGTACTTGATCTCAACATGTTTGGTTTTGTCATGGAACACAAAATTGAAAAATAGCTTCACGCAACTCTGATTATCACAATGAATGATAGTAGGCTCCATTGATTGCCCAAATAATCCTGCAAGGAGCTTACGAAGCCACACTGCTTCCTAAGCTGCCATACAAGCTGCAATATACTCTGCCTCAATTGTACTCAATGCCACAGATGATTGCTTCCTGCTACACTAGGATATCATAGCAGATCCCAAACTAAAGAATATCTCAATCCATATCCAACTATGCCACATAAGTATCTCAGGATATGCTTTGCTGCAACAAGATTACCATCTTCTTCAGGCTCAGCAAGCTCCCTCTAAATCTTCAAGCACTTGCATCAACCTTCTGACCTCTTTGTCCAAGATTTCCTGCAACACTTTGAATTAGATAAATGTTTTCTAGCACACACCTCTAGTACTATAGAGAGTTCAGGATAGTCCTCCTCAACCTCATCCCAGATCTCACTATTCAAAATAGGTTTGCGGAGCTACCAATGACAAATCCAGATGACTTTCTTGAGCAATTATAATCTCAGCAACTAAAGGGATCTTCTAAGGATTTAGCACCTAGCTTTGCAATACAGTAATCTTCACTTCTTCTCAATGAGTTACAAAACTCCCTCTTGACCCCTGCTTCAGAGATTACAAGGAAGACTTCTAGAAGTGAACTCCCTCTAGCCACCAACTCAATCCCATGGCTGAAAGATGTGACTTCATTCTTAATCATTTCTTTGGTTGGCATTAGATGCCTCAATATTTTCATCACTAAGCAATCTCTCATCACCTTCTTGCTCCTAGAACAGTGAACTACAAGCATTTTAGGGAGAGATTACTAACAGTTTATAACTATTCAAAGAAATATCAAGACTGGAATCATACAAGATTTACAATCCCAAGTTATAGTATGAACACATAAGAATTTATGAACAACATTAAAAGCATAAATAAAGAAATCAACCTATAAGAGAAATATGTAGCAAAATATCAACAGTTCATAATGAAGAGATAAAGAAACTTATCTTTACTGATTTTGATATATCTTCCTTTTGTCTTTACTGCTCTTGGAAGTGCTAATCTTAGCACAACAAGAGACAATTTGCTCAACACAAAATTCTTAGTTTCATTATGTAGCCAGAGTGTAGAACCAGACCTCTCAAGGAATCAAGGCTCTATCATAGTCCATGCATATAGAGAATGATAACAATGTGATCAACCAATCACAATCATCATTTCTGAGTCACACTCACAAATCTAGCATGAAACAACTCACAATGAATGGTGTCTCCAAAGGGTCTCATCTCACCTTGTTGAAACACTATTCAAGAGAAACACATACACAATCAAATAAATGACATCAGATCTGCACAACTCTGCAGATTGAAATTTAGCCCTAGATTTCAAAACAAGTATAAACAATAAAAAGATACTTGTTGAAATCGGAATGCTTTTTGGGTCATATTTGTCCCAAGGTCAAATCCAATGTCTGAAAGGAGTAGCTAAAACAATAGAAAGACCTCAGTTGAGTGATGTTTCTTAAGAGAACTTACACCAACATCGTCCATAACTGATGGTCACATAATTTTACCAACAACAGGCCTCTACACATAGATTTCATGATACAAAAATTGAGACATGACAAATACACCAATCAAATATGCCTCTAAATTCTTCATCGTCATAGGATTCCAAATGATGTTAATAGGAAGTCACACTTCTAATCTTTGTTGGTATAATAGAGGTAGAGAAGAATTCCATGACAAGCACTTCTCAGCCTACATCATAATTGGAATTTTCTCTTTTTGGCTAGCATGTCTGGCCCTCTATACTCTAGTAATCTTTCCTCATGCTCTTTAGACTCCAATCTGAATATCTGAATATCAAACGAGATGCAACTATAGAATAATGGCTTGAAGGAATTCCTTGAGCAATTTCCGATCACTTATGATTATCGCAACATAACACCTGAAATTACATGATGAAGAGGTGCAATTGAAGAGATCTTATGAAAATAGATACAACTGATGAAAGGGAAATTCAATTAGGTCAAGCCTTCGGCTCTGGCTGATATTTCCAAACATGATTTAACTAGCCACAGAACCCATATTTCTAGATCTTGACATTCAACATAGCAAAGGATACTGAGAATAATTTTGTTTCCAGAAAATTTGTTCCTGAGCATTGTGTATTCTCAAGAATGATCATTGAAATCTTTGAATACAAGGGAATGTTCCTGATTGTAGATTGGAGAGACGACTTTGGTGCCACCTCTGATTTATTTGACATCAATTGGGAGTCCTTCGCTACCCATGATCACCTAATGAGAAGAAACCTTCTAACTTGAATGAGCCTTTCGAGGTTGATCTTCTGAAGTTAAGATCGAAGGCTTGGTTGAAATCTCCAAGGAACCAAGCATGAGGGTGCAGTTATCATGAAATTTCTCTACAAATGAATATTGCCTCCTTTTAACTTCTATGAATAACCTCCAAGATCCGACTACGGCGGCCAAAGACAAAAAAATACATAATTTTTATAATCCCAACTAGAAATTGCAATGATAAACTCCAGCAAAAGGATCACCAAGAATAAATGATTCTCAAATGATGTGCCCAAGAGTCTTGGTTCAATAACCATGACAAGATGATTATTTATCTCTAGTGATTCACTTTTTTAGAGGATCCAGACCATCTCACATTTTCTGCTCAGCGAACATGAATGTGAGAATAAGAGATTACCTTCTATGCACTTCCTTATCTCTCACATTCTTCCACAGACAGGTTTAAGAAAAATTAATTAGAACTTTTCGTAAACCTAGCTCTGATACCATATTAAATTTAAGATCATATTTTCATGCACTAAAATTAATTCAAAACACAACACAATACACAATAGATACCCTAGGAAAACCCTCCTCTTGATGGAGAAAAACCCAGCCAATAATATCTCTTTTATTATTAATTCACTAATAAAAATCTCCTTTACAAAAGAGGCCGATAAGTAAGCCAAAAAATCAGTATCACAAACTAATGTAAGTATAGGACTGAGTGTTACAAGCTATCTGAATATTCCTTACACTCATATCTCAATCTGCACTTTACACAAACTCGCACTACTCTGAAGATGAATATGAAAGCTAAATGAATTTGATGATGAACAATGAGATAAATGAATGGATACATATACATGCATTGAGAGAGGTCGCACCTCTTCAACTATCTCCAAGTCTGCCTTCATAAGTAATATAATATTTTATAATCAAGAAGTCAGCCAACTATAATAAATGAAATTCCTTCATAGAGAATTGCGCCTAAGATAGAATGAGGTTGGCCTCATACAATTATTTATTAATTGAAAAAACACGCCTCTTGATGCATGTAATTAAATGGCCTCTTAGCTATTATTTAATTTAACAAACAAGGTAAAGGAGATGGATGTAAGTAATGACCGAAGTTGCCTTTAGTCATCAACAACAGAGGCATTAGGGGTTAAATATCCCTTGGATTTTTTTGTTGCGTTTGGAGCGACATCACTAGATCATGCAACGATGGTTTTTGACAACAATTGTTTTCAAATGATTCAGGGAATGGAGGATTTGTTTTGTTTGGAGGTTCTTGAATTCTAAAAATCAATGGTTGCTTGGAATGATCCAAGGATAGACCAATGTCGGTAATTCAACCATAATCAACTGTGGAAGATATTGAGTATTTCTCAAAGAATGCTTTGATTTTCAAATTCATGGGTATGAGGGTTTAACTCCAATTTTTGGAGTCTTGGGCTCATTGGACCTAGTCTCTAGAAGGTGAGATGGAAATAATGTTACTGGCGAATAGTTACTTCATGGTGGTTTTCAACTACATGGTAGATCATAATAGAGTTTTCGAGGGTGGACCTTATTTCCACAATCAAATTGGTTTATTTATTAAACCTTGGCACACAAGTTTTAATCCTTCGAAGGAGCTCCCGAATTGAGTTTCGATGTGGGTGCATCTCCCTAGATTTCTAGTTGAATGTTGGCACAATGACATCTTGCATATGGTTTCTTCCTTCCTGGGGAAACTTGTGGGTTCTTCTCAGTAAACTCAAGATAGAAAGGTAATGACATTTTCATATATTTGTGTTGAGATTGATTTAAGTAACCCTCTTCTAGATTCTTTAGAAATTCATGTGGGTTCATATTCTTGGGTGTGTTGATGATGTTTTCTGCACAACAACTCAGACAGAATATAAAATCATATCTCTCTTCAAAGGTAAATCTCTATCAGCAAGCCTCAAGAGATAACCCTAAGGTCTCTAATGTCAGGTCTTGACAATGCATAAACAACTCAGTGATAAATATGAAAATGATGGTAATCACAAAGGGACCTTACTAAAGAAAATACTGAATCTTTAATTTATCAGATATAGCAATATGATGATACTTCAATCCTAAATCTAACCCATATGATAAAAGAAATAACAAAAAATAAGGGTTTCAAAGAGATTTCTAAATTAAAACTACTCCTAAGATTAACAATGCAAATGATGAAATGCTTGAAATGGACCAATCCCTCATAAACTAATTCCTACTTAACCCAAATGAATCTGCAATCTCACAGAAATAGTGTAACCTTCTAAGGTATTAAAGATTTTCAGATCATGAACATTCATCCAAGACAACCCTATTACAATTGAAATAGATAAACCTTCACAATTGAACTGAGCACAATAAATGTAAGGTCTAGGCTAACTTTGCAAAACAACTAACAATCAGCTAGCTGCAAAAAGTATGGACTAGGGATTGCTGCAAACACTTCAAGCATCAAACCATAAACACCATTGAATCATGTCTAATTCTAAATGTATCATATTATCTAATACTTCCAAAGCAATCTGAAAGATAGAACAACAAGAACCATGCAAGATAAATCAACACAAGATAATTCACCAAAAGCACAATGTCTCCAATTGCATTGAATCACCCAATAATAGCAACAATTCCAGTGTTCTCTGTTACAGCACTTGCTCAAAATGAACTAACCTCTAACTCTTGCTCTACTACTTAATTCGCTCTAGCATCAAAACTTTCTATCTATCTATCCCTTACAAATGAGGCAGAATTCCATATTAATAGAAAACCCCAAGATATGTTGGCTTAGTTAGGGTTTACAATGATAATAAATGCCCATAAAACAAGTCAGCCCAAGGAGAATTCAAAATAAGATAAAATATGCATTAAATGCATGAACTCCATCCAAGTCGGCCTAAGATCTCCAATATAGTTTGTACCAATGCATGTAAAATAATAGGGAAGCACAAATTCCGATGTAGCCTTGTATTAACTGCTTTCCCCTTTGTCTTTATTTCACTCCATCCTATCATGCACCGTCAAAAGTACCTTGTCCAAGTCGGCTATAGGTGGAAAAGGTAAAATCTTAAGTCTCTTTTCAATAGATTTAATATTTTCTCTTGACTACTCCACCGACTTATCCCACTCAACCTTACTGGACTGATATCTATCAATAACTGCAATATAGGTGGCCGCATCATCCAACTGATGTTCAATAACTGGATCTTCATTGACTAGAGAATATGCATCTCACCACCATTTTCTCAACTATTCTAAGCTCAATTTCTTTGGTGCAAACCTCTTTCTCCCTGTCATCACCTCAAAGAAGGAAACACATCTATCATGGATATCGATCAGGGTATCCTCAATTTTCTTGCTCTTCTTATATATCTTCTTCAGAACCTTTTGCCTTATTTGCAAAGCTTTGAACCATTCCCAAGGTTTTGCAGCTCTGGAGGAAGGGAGAATCCCATCACTCACCAACTTATCTTCAGTGTATTCCATGATGGTCTTGGTCTTTTGCAGTAGGAGATCTGTATCTTCCTTATCTTGAGCTAATACATATTTCAACCAATTTATTGACCTCATTGCATCTCCTCTAATTGAAAGGATGTCCTTGATAGCATTATCCCCCTTAATTTGCACCCCTTGTAGCCAATTCGTTGTGGCAAGAGTAGTGGCCTTAATTATTTCCAGCTTAGTTATGGTTTCTTATGGCACGAAGCTCATAGCACAAGATGAGGAGCTAATAGATTACAAGGGCTTCATCAAGTCCTACAAGTATTTCTTTAATTTCTCATTCTCCTTCTTCAGTCTCGCTTAGTTTGCACTTCTTTCCTCAACCTACCTAGGATTACTGCACTAGAGCCTTCATAATCTTCAATATATTTCCCCATGGAAGTAGGCCCTGGGTTGATGGTCAATACATTGTAATCCTCTCCAACTACATCATCTCTATTCTTATTTGAAGTAGGAGTAGCAATGTGAACTACCCTGTTGTTGGCCTCATCTCTTTCAATCCTAGAAATAACCTTGGATTTCTTCTTTCCTTTTCCCTTTCCTATGTTTTCCAATAGCTCATCCCAATTGGGAGGGGCGTCATCCACAACAATTTGTTTGCTCTTCAATTCCCTATCCAACCAACCTGGTACAATAGATCCTGACTATGCTTTACTTTGTACAACTTCATCTTGTTGGTCCCTAGGTGCACCTTCATTCAAATCCTACCTCTCAGGAATCTCCTCAGCCTCATCCTCCTTTTCTCCAGTATGATCATCAATGTACACATGCAATGGAGTCCTAACTAGAATTTCTTCTTTTTGAGGAGGTCTAACTTCTTCAGTTCTAATAGGTGAATCCTCATAAGTAACCAAGGGAGACTGCAACACCTTCTCTACTTCGGCCTCAACACTAGAGAGCTCACCCACATGAAATTCTTCTCCCTCTCCACTTAATGGGTGCCCTACATCCGCTGGTTGTTCTGATGGACCATGTGGTTCATGGGGTGGAGAAGCCTCTTCATGTTCTTCTATAGTAGAGGGTGCTGGAGGAACATCCCTCTTTGGCACACTATCCTTGGGAGAAGGAGTTCTTGATCTCCTTGTGTATACTTGTGTCCTTTCTCCTGAGCTCTCCACATCTACCATAGGTGGGTTCACTTCTTCTCCATCCTTGGAGCTTACCTTTTGTGACAGTCTTACAATTTTTCTTCTTTTGGGCACAGGAGCACTAACCTCAGGATCTTGCTTTTCAGCTTCCTCTTTTCCAGGCTTCTTAGCCCTTGAAGTATGCCCCCTTTTCTTGGTAATAGCCCTTGAAGTATGCCCCCTTTTCTTGGTAATAGGTTTTCTTTGTTTTTTTGTTTCTTGAGCTTCCTCCACTTGAACATCTTTAATCTTGATTTTAAAAGGAGAGATCACCTTTCCCTTACCCTTGGGATCCTACTTAGCCGACTCCTCAGAAGTGGAATGAAGGTCTAAGTCTCCCATCAGATCATAGGTGCATTGCACACCTTCATTCTCCAATTCCCATATCTTATGCTTCAGCCACAACTTTGTATACTTAATGACTGGATTCATTAACTGCCCTAACTCTATTTTTTCTTCTTCCAACCAATCTATTTCACCAATTGGTCTATCCTTTACTACCTCATAAGCATGGCCCTAAATCAAATCTTCATCATCTTCAACCTGATCCAAAACTACCCTCACATTATATAATCAAACTAAATCTACTAGTAGCTAGGAAAACTTCTTCCTTCTTACCTCATACTCATCATTGCAATTAGCCTAATAGTCTTCCAAATCATACTTGTGGCTATACTCTCTACTGGCCTTCTTTTGTGCTTCACCAGTTCTTTCAAAACTAGACCTCTTGGAATGAAAGGATAACCCAAGAGTACTCATCTCCTCTTCTAAACCCTGAGCTGAGTTAATGGAAGGGCATGCCTCTTTGGTGCCTATCCTTAAAGGGAAGTCCCCACCAAATCCAGTCTTATGTTTATCTCTCTTCACGATGGCATCAAAGTCACATATTTTTCTTGTGACCTCCAGGAGTATGATATGATCAGTGGGATACCTTGGAATTTGGTATGGAGCCCTTTGGTAGCCATCAATCCTAATGTACAAGAAATTGGGAAACTATATGAACCAAGCCCCATACCTCTTGATTATCTCCTTGGCTTGATCAGAAATCCGCACATGCTCTGCACCTTGGAGTAACCTGGTGATGTACATGGTTAATGCATCATACACCATTCTGTAGCTTGAGTTACCCAAATGCAGTTGTGGATAAACCTCATAGATCACATCCTACCTGAAGATGCCTCTGGTACTTAACACCTTATATGGATGGAATCTTGCAAGCGCATAGGCCAAGTAGGAAGTCATTGTGAAGGTCTTGGTTTATAGGACATTACATAGTTTCTCATGAATCATAGCACTTATAACACCTTCCCAATGATAATTAGTATTCTGCTCCATCCTTGCAATGACCTAGAACATCCATCCCTCAAACACTCTAGCACTCTTCAATCCTACCACTCTACTAAGAAGGGTGATAGCATCATAATATTCCTTCTTGAACTTTGCTCTGAATAGTTGTTTGGGCAGCTTGGAATAGTGAGACTTGGGCTTCTCCAACCAAGAATTGATAACCTATTGGGCCTTGATGGTATCTTCTTCATAGAATTTCTTTTCCATATCCATATCAAAAGCCACCACATGAGACCTATCAGGCATGTCAAAGGTATGGCAATAGATGCCGAAATCAAATTTTCTACAATTCTCCCTTGGGGACTAACTATCCTCTGGGTACCTTTGTCATAGTGCCTGGAAAACTCAAGAACCAACTCATAACATTTCACTGTGGGAGGGAATCTAGCCACATGCGCCAATCCTAATTCCAATCTTCTTCTAGCCAGTAAAGTAAGGTTTTGTGCTGCCATTCTGGCCTTGAACTCCTCATAGTCCCATAGTCCAACATTTGTGTCAGTCACTTCTGACCAGATGGAAGTAATCTTGCTCTCTGGGATCTTACTCTTGATATCCATCTTGATCCTTTATGCTTCGGACACAGAAGACCCTTCTGAACTTGGATCCACCATTCTACCCTTGGTTCCACTTGCCACTACCTTACTTGACTCAGCCTACACTTAACAAAGAAACCATAGTAAAGATCACCTGAAAGCCAAGTTAGATCAATCATTCTCATAAAAATCAATCATATCAAAGTTAGGGTTTCAAGTCGTCCCACGGAATCCAAGCCAGAGAGGAATTTTGGAAAATTCCAAGCCAAGTGGATTCCAACGAATTAAACATGAAAAGCATCCATTAGTTATTTAGTAAACCATCATAAGCCAAGAAACAACATGAGACATCTTACAATAGCTCAAATTAATCATAATATGCCTAATCATACATTAACAAACCATGTTATCTAATATTCCTTCACTTTCCACTAAATTTCAAGGAATTCCACATGGGACGGATTTTCGTGAAAGAGGTGATAATCTGCAAATTCTGGAAAGATGAAGGGACAAAGGAAAATTTGGGAGAATTTGGAAGCAACGAAAAATCCACAAAGAAGATCAAACTTCAAAAAACTGCGAATTTCAAGAAAACCAAGAGGACTAGGAAAATCAGGGAAATCCGCCAGCGAAAGAAAATCCTGAAACTGAAGGAAAACCCAAATATCGACGTTCTCTCATTATCTCACTCAAATTGATCAAATGATCACAAATTAGAGGAGTTAGGGCCTGCAAAAAGGTTGATTTGAACCTCCTACTGATTTTCTTTGAACTTAAGGCTCCTCTTAAAGCAAACCGAAGGGAAATGGTGATGCCCTAGGCGTGAAACCCTAAATCTCAACCATTGATGCACAGAGCAAGCTTGGTGTTTAATTACCTCAACTTCTAGGTTCTCATAAAGGGTTATTTATGGCCTACAAGCAAGCTACCTCATGATGCAAATGAAAGAACGAGCTCAAAACTTACTTGGGAAACCATAAATAATGCAGTATCAAGAAACCCTAGCCTCAGACGCTCAAATATATAGAACTATGAATTTTGAGCACGCTCAAATAGAAAGAATCACTCACATTCGATAATCAAAAGTGAGTTAATAAACACATACCATTAATAAAATGTAAATCGATTCCAACAAATACAAATGACAATCTTGAACGCCCAAGCAAGTAACAGCAACGATAACACCCAAGGAATCACAATCAAATCAAACAATTCACAAATTCAGCATGCCAAAGCCAACCAAGCACCTTAGGATTGAGTACTTAAACTCAACATGACACAAATCATAAAGCAGAATGGCATAAAGTTCCCCAGAAATCAATTAAATACCTTCAGAAATCATACAAATGACATTAATGCAATGGACAAGACATCCAGACAAAATCCGGAAACCCGAAACGACGACAAATATTCAAAAAATTCCAGCCACCGTAGAATTCCTCAAAGAACAAAAATATTTGAACTACAGTGCAAAGCAAGCAGGACCGGACTTGAAGAGGAGCCAGGGAATTCCACTAGGAGTAGATTTTCCCGAAAGCAGTGAAAAACCCGAGATAAGCTCAAAACTTATGATTTTCAATGAATACCCTAAAGGAGATCACCCAAGCAAGAAAGATAAACACTTAATCTTATGCCAAGGCAAGGTAAATCCTCAAAATCAAAGGGCCAAAACACCAAAAATGAAAGCAAAAAAGGGTCCCTGCTTTCAACGGGGTGTGTGTTCGAAAACTGCACAACAGGGTGCAACAACTAGATTATGAGACTTTTCCCTTTCAGTGTCGCCTATGTCATGAATATGGCCATTTTTAGTGAAGATTCCTGAGGTCTAAACCTATTGAGTCTCAGAATACTCATCCTCCTCACAACCCTCCTATTGTGGACAAAGGCAAGGCTCCCATTCCTGGTGTGGTTGTAGGTGTAGAGGGTTTTATTCCTATTAAGGCTCGTAATAGGAATCATGGTCAAAAGAGGACTTTTTAGGAGTGATAGGAAGGTGATACCTTTAATATATTTGAGGTTCTAGATGACCTCAGTTAGTAGGAGGTGAACTTGGGTATGATGATTAAGGATCAAGGTGTTTTTGATGTGGTTCAGGAGGGCATTATTCCAGATAACACTCAGACTTCTCAGGAGGTTGGTGCTTTACAAATGGTCACAAATCTTAGTTTTGTGGTTTTTGGGAGGTATGATACTCTTGCAGATGCGAAAATGGGGGAGGGAGAGACCCCTAATCCATTGGTGAAAGGGGGGTACGATTTGGTAAAAGGAAACAAGGCTTCTCCTTCGTTGGGACTTCTTTAGAAAGACCAAGAAAAGGGGGTTATTGAGAAGTCTTCCAAGGTTGGCAGAAAGAAGGACTTAGAGAAAATCAAGATTATGGGGGAGACTTTGGTGGAGTAGGGATCTGTTAAGACTCTAGACTCCCACTTTACTAACCCTATAAAATGAGCATCCTATCTTGGAACGTAAGGGGCTTGAATAGTGGCCCTCGACAAAAAGTTGTTAGTGATTTGGTGAGAAGTCACTCTCTTGATGTTCTCCTTTTACAAGAGACTAAGTTGCTTGTTGATAATATCTTTGGTTTATTTCCAAAACCATGGGGGTGGGGTGAATTCCAATGTATTGGGACTCATGGTAATGTTGGGGGGGTAGCTTGCTTATGGAACCCTTTGAAGATTCATCCTCTTTGGCGGATGTTCTCTAAATCTTCTATATTTGTGGTTTCCTCAAGCCTAGAAACAGGGGAAACTATCCTTCTATCAAATATCTATGTGCCTACTAATTTTCTTGGTAAGCAGTTCTTGTGGTCTCATATCAATTTTATTTGGGGCCTTGCTCCTTTTTTCCCTTGGATTATGGCTGGTGATTTGAATGCCATTATTGAGTTAGAGGAGAAGAAGGGTGGTATTGTGAGGTTGGATCCCTCTGCTTTCCTGCTCCATGATAACATTTTTTCCTTGAATCTAGTTGACATCAAGCCCCATAATGGTCAGTTTACTTGGAACAATAGGAGGTTGGGGGAGAATTGTATTGCTGAGAGACTTGACCAGTTCTTGGTTTCCTATTACTGGATTGGAGGATTGTGGTCTACATTTTCTAAGATTCTACATTGGAGGGGCTCGAATCACTAGACTATTAAATTATTTGTTACTTCAGCTCATGTTGCTTGGTCCCCCTCTTTCAAGTTCCAGCTTATGTGGTTGAGAGATCCTTCTTTGTAGGAGTATGTGGCTAAATGGTGAAGGATAGGGAGAAATTCTCATGGTACTGCTATGTATTATTTTTCCAAACTGCTACAATATGTGAAATATTAGCTCAAATGGTGGAACAGACAATGTTTTGGAAATATTTTTCATGCTAATATTGTTGCTCAATCTGACTTGGATGTTATTACCTAGGAGATAAGGGAGGTGGGCCTTTCAGGGGATTTAATAAGAAAGGAGGTGAGGGCTTTGAAAGCTTTGGAAGAGTGTGAGTAGCGTGAGGAAGTTTATTGGAAACAAAAGGATCATGTTGAGTGGTTACAAGAGGGGGACAAAAAAACTGCTTTCTTCTTCAATTCGGTGAAAGCTAGGAGACATGGTAATTCTATTCTTGTTCTTGTGAATGATAGGGGTGAGAATTTATCTTCTTTTCATGATATATCTCGAGAAGCTTCATAGTTCTTTGCTTCCTTATTTAGAGAGGATTCTCAAGATGGTTTGGCGGAAGAAAACCTGATTTTGTCTTGTATTCCCTCTTTGGTTATTGGGGAAATGAATGAGCACCTTTTGGGTGACATTTCACTAGAAGAATTGGAGGCTATTGTTTTTCAGATGAAGAAAGGGAAATTCTCGGGCCCTGATGGCTTTCTGGTTGAATTCTTTCAAGAATTTTGGGATATCATTAAGGTGGACTTATTGGAGTTGGTTTGTGAGTCTCATAGGAATAAGTAGATGTTGAGAGCTTTGAACTCTACCTTCATTGCTCTCATTCCCAAATGTGAGGAGGCGGTTCGGTTGAGTCAATTTTGACCTATCTCTCTTTGTAATGTGGTTTATAAAATCATTTCCAAGTTGATTGCTAAAAGGTTCAAGTGATGGATTAGATGGATTATCTCTAACGAACATAGTGGTTTTGTGGCTAATTGGAAAAATCTGGATGGGGTGGTCATGACTACTGAAACTATTCATTCTATGGCTTCCTCCAAAGAAAAGGCTATGTTTATCAAGTTGGATATGGCAAAGGCTTATTATAGAGTCAAATGGTCCTTCTTGCACAAAGTTCTTAGTGCCTTTGGCTTTGTCGAGGAGTGGATCTAGTAGGTTATGTGATGTGTTACTTCCACTTCCTTTTCGGTGTTGATAAATGGTGAGCCTTCTTCTCTATTTGGTACTTCTAGAGGCCTTCATCAAGGGGATCCTCTCTCTCCTTATTTATTTATTATCCTTGCTATTGGGGAGAGTGTTGAAGTGTAATATGGAGTTGAGTCTTATTCAGGATTGGGTATGGTAAAATGGTTTGCCTCCATAGTTTCACCTACAATTTGTGGATGATACGGCTTTGATGGGTATGGCTAAGGTCAAAGAAGCCACTAATTTGTGTAAATATTTGGATACTTATCTTTTTGCTTCTGGTTTAATGATTAATGAAGATAATATTCTATTTTCTTCTTCAATATTTCAAAGCTTATTCAATAGAGGATTTCCCATATCTTGATGTTTCAGATCGGTTCTCTCCCTTTAACTTATCTTGGCGTTCCTATCTCTTTTGTTATTCTTCCTAGGGAGTCATGTTAAAGTATTCTTGACAAGTTTCATGTGAAGGTTAATCATTGAATGCATAGATAGTTGTCCTTTGTTGGGAGAGTTTAGCTACTTAAATATGTGGTGCAAGCCCTTCCCATCTATAGATGTATGTTTTAGGTGGCTCTGGTTGGATTTGTTAAGGTTTTGGATTCTTTGGCTAGACAATTCTTATGGGTGAGCAACTTGTCTTCTTCTAAGTGGAGCCTTCTAAAGTGGGATATTGTGTGTAGTCTGAAGAAGTCGACTTGGTTTGGGTTGGCGTTGGCTGCAAAACTCTATTGGGTGTGGTGTTTGGAATAGGATCATATCTGGGCCAAGATTCTATCTCATAAGTACCTTCAGGGTATTTTGAAGGAGGAGATTCCCCGTTATCCTCTAGTGGGGAAAGGTTCAGTGATTTGGGCTACACTTAAGAGAGGGGATACGCTGGTCAAGGAGGGATTGTTATGGATATGTAAGAGGGGGTTGAGGCTCTCTTTTGGTATGATTATTGGGATGGTTTTCCCCCCATTTTGTGCCAATATCCTAATTTACAGAATATTTTCCAACGCTTCTTGGGGCTGGCTGGTCAAGGGTGATTTATTTTAAGACTTCTTACCCTTATGGGCAGATGGAGGTGGCTAGGTGGAAGGATCCTTACGATTGGCATGTTGTTTGTTTGGAGGAAGACAATGTTGAGCTTCAAAATATTTTGGTTGGTAGACAGTGCAACTCTCTTAGGGATAAGGATATTCTTGCTTGGAGTCTGGATCCTAAGGGTGCTTTCACTATGGTTGGTGGGTATTAGGAGTTTTTGGCTCATAAGTTTTGTGGGGTGGAGGTTCCTTGGTGGAAACATGTGTGGAACAAGTTCTCATGGCCAAAGTGTAATTTCTTTGTGTGGACCCTAGCATGGAATAGATGTTTGACGTGGGATAATCTTTGGAAGCAGGGACTCTAGGGCCCTTCAGTTTCTGTTCTATGCAGTTGCAGTGAGGAGGATTCTTCCCACTTATTTTTTTGTTGTTATTTTTCCATGTTTCTTTTACATCTTTGGTGGGGTGTTTGGAAACATCCTTGCGTGCATACTTCTTCCCTTATTGTGTTCTAGAACAATATGGGAAGACCTCCTTCTCAAGCCTCTTTCCTCTAGATTGTGTAGTGCATTGGTCCTACCTTCATCCTTTGGAAAATTTGGTTGGAAAGGAATCATGGGATTTTTTGAGGGGATAGGCTGATGGTTCAACAGGTTTGGTACAAAATTTTTAGTATGATCTAGGAGATCGTGGAAGCTAAGTGTGAAGTGGTGTATCCACTAGAAAGGAGTGATGATGAGATTGTGAATAGACTAGGTTTATAGGAATTGACTTTTGGCTCTACTTGTGTTAGAAGAGATAGGGGCTAAAAAGAAGGTTCAAAGGGTTGGAAGATGGTTGCCTTCTCCAGTGGATATTTTGAAGATCAATACTGATGGTTCCTCTATGGGTAATTTGGGGTCTACTAGGATTGGTGGAGTTGGAAGAGACTATTCGAGCTCGATTATTTTCTTTTTCTCCATTCATAAAGGGAAACAAGCTACTTTATGGAGGGGATGGTGATTCCTTGGGCTATTTAGCATGCTTGCACTTTGGGTTGGCATAACATTATGTATGAATCTTATCCACATATTATCGTTAATTTGTTGAATGAGAAAAACTTGACCGATTTTAATTGGTGGCTTGTGTTGGTTGTTTGTTAGATTCTGCAGATGTGCTCTATGCTAGAGGTGATGTCTTTTATCCACATCCTGCACTAATGGAATAGGTTTATTGATTGTTTGGCCAAGTGGGCTTTAGAGCATGATGTGGACTAGAACATTGAAGGTTGGAAGTAGTTATCCCCTTATTATTGTCATGAATTAGAAAGGGTCATTTCTGATGATTTGGTTGGCTAAGGTGATTGGGGTCATGTGGGTGGTGGTTTTGGTCTTGGTTGGGTGTTCTTGTGCTTTCTTTTCTTGGGAGCTTACTAGTTCCTTGATCTCTATGTACTATTTACTTCCTAGTTTCAATAAAGTTTTTACCCCTTTTTATTTAAAAAAAGTTTATATATTTGGATTTTTTGTCGCATTCAACATGAAGGCCATTGAATTTGATATAATATGCACCATGTTCAAATTATTATATGAATCTAAATTTTGAGTTTAGTGGAAAATTTGAGATGTTAATTATATTAGAGTGTAAACCCCATGTTATTATTCCCTTTTGAGTTACCATACTTTCAATACACCATTTGGTTGTGTAACTTAAAAATGTGAATGTGTACCTTAGACTATATTTGTTTGATTATTAGAGCCTTAGTGGTTTGTATTATGTTTATGTAACTTTTTGAAATGTGTGTGTGTGTGTGTGGGTATATATATACATCCCCTTCCAATCACTTTTCACAATAGTTTTGATTTCATTCTTTATTGTATTATTTATTTAGTGTATCTTAACACTATCATACATAAGTGTCCATTCTTATTATTTTGTATTTTTTCCTTTATAAGCTCTCTCAATTTATAGATTTATTATTCTTTCCTTTCTAAAAGGAATCATTCATAATTTGGACTATAATATGAGAGTTTTTTAAGAAGGAAATTTAAAGAAACAAATATAATTGTGTCAATTGGGATAAAAAATAATCAACCTAAAGAGAGGTGAATTAGATTTGAGATCTTCCCTCTTAAATAATATAGGTCTTGTTTCCAAATTATATTAAGGATATTGTGTGTGGAATAACAAGCTTTATGTGGGATAATTCTTAGGCATAAGTATCTAAATCTAAAGAATATTTCTTTCCTTCCTAGGATGTCAACCCTTGGAATAGGTTCTCAAATATGGAAAACAATTAAGTTGGTGATTAATATGATTATTCTAGCCTTTTTGGATTGTGGGGAAGGGTGACCTTACTCTTTTTTGGGATGATGCATTGGACCAACATAGCATTTTTTGTGTGGAATTTCGACATCTTGAATTAAACAAGAAATGTGTCAAATTTGGCTAGAATAATGTTTCTACTTTTTAGTATGAGGTCATGCAAGATGATTTGAGGATCTAGAAATGAAAACCCAAATATCTTTGTCCAATTCAAGAATTACCTCTTCTCATTGACTAATTAGCTCATATTCTAGCATCTTGGAAGATCTCTTTAGATAGACATTAAAATATCCTCTAAAGGGATATAAAAGGTTATTCAATCTAAAAAGTACAAAATAGTTATAAATCTCTTTTGGAAAAAACCTAGAAGTTAAGAACTCTAAGATTTCGAAAAGGATATGGCATCCCAAATTTTGGTCGATAAATTTCTTTATCATGATAGTCTCTAAAAATGTGGGGTTGTTGATATATTTATATATATATATAGCCTACCCATTTTTCATTTTCCTTTGTTTTCTATGGTATGATTTGTTGGTAATTTCAAGGAATAATTGTCAATGAATCCAAGATTCTCTTATGAATCAAGCATGACCCTCTTTGAAGCTAAGAACCTTTAATCTATTGCATGATATTGGTCCTAGTCTAATCTACTATAATATCTAGTGGGAGCATAATTAGATAATTTTCAATGGTACAACTAGACATATCAGTCATTTTTGGGGTATAATTATATATAGCTAATCTAAAAGAAACTTATCAAGTTTGGATTCAAAATTATAAAGCAAGTTTTTGGTGGGAATTTTGAGTTTTGATGAGATTTGGTAATCTTTTGGTTTCTGTCTCTTATTGCTTCCAATAATAACCCTCAATATTATTAATTTAATATATGAGAACATCCTCCTCCAAGCTTGGTTAAAATTAATGTTGATGGAGCTTCAAAATATAATCCTAGAAATGTTGGCATGGGAGTTGTTTTTCATGACAATAATGGAAGAGTCAAGTTCTAGTTTTCTAGTAGTCTTGGTGTTACTCCTAAAAATACTTTATTTTGAATGAGATTGGAAACAACCCAATAATATTTTTTATTTTGAAACATAAAGTGCACAAATTTAATAGTTCTTTGTTACACTGATGGTTCATACAATTATAAAAATTGAGTGCAATTCAAATTATCCAAAATTAATTATAAATAAACACAAGTTTTATTTTTAAATTATAATATATTTCTTTTTTGGTTATAAAATAATTTTCCCCATGCATTTACTCATTTTAGGAGTTTACAAACAAGTTTAATGTAATCAAATAACTACAATGGCAAACCTGCCACATTGTATTTGTAAAAGGAAAAATCATTAAGAATTATTATTAAAAAATAGTAGATTACCAACCATTTCTAAGATATCATGAATATATATAGAAATACCTCATTAAATGTATTTTATTTAAATATCAAATAGTTTAATAGTTAAATAGATAATTATAATTTTATATTTTTTCTTAAAAAATGATAAATAATTATCTTAATTTAATTGATCCAAATTTACCTTTACCTATTATTATGTGTAAAATTAACTACTTAAAATTTCTTTATGAAATCACTCATCATTCTAATCCTTTTTTGTGTTGAACAATCATTCCTCAAAATGAAATATGAAATGTGTCTCCTTCCCTCATTTTTTTGTTGTTCTATAATTTGAATGAAAATTAGTACCCTTACATATCAATTTCTTAAACACAACATAAAGAAGAAAATTTGAAATTACTTCTCCTAAGAAAAGGAATTTGAATGTGATTTGGGAAGGCTTAAGTTCTTTATCATTTCAAAAAAACCTTACTCCCTTTCAAATCTCAACGTCTCACTCTAAAAACATATCTCACCTTGTAGCCACATTAGGATTTTAATTTTATACAATTTGGGATGGAAAAATCCTACCATATGGTAAAGAGAGTAATGGAAAAAGATATGAATGGGAAGATGATTGAGATCAGAGTGAGGAATGATAAAAAAAAAGCTGAAAATAGGGTCGGTTGGAAGGGAAATTGGGAAGAGAGAATAGATATGGTAATGGAAAGAAGGAATAATAGGCCCCACATAAAGGTATAAAAAAATCTCCATAATGGTTACAATATTGAATTCCAAAACTTCAAGATGGTGTACCATCAACATGTCAAGGCTTCAAAGCTCTAAAGATCAAAATTTTCTCCAAAATAGCTCAAGAATCATACCAATACAATGTAAAAGGATGAAAGTGTACTGCAGTATGGATTGTGGATCCCAAAAAATAGAGAAAAGAGGTATTACTTATAGTTTTTTAGGGGAATTACATTGTGAAACACTTGAAAAGTAATTGATCAACTAGGGAAATCTAGCATTAAATCTTGTGTTATGGGAGGGTGGTACATTTGTGTAGGTTAAGTGACGAGGGTATCTCATTTCTTGATGGAGCAAAAAATTTTAAGGGATGAAGAGGATATGATCATTGGTGATTGTTCCTTGTGATTAGGAGTCACAATTTGGAAGATATAAAAGGAACAAGGAGAAAATAGTGTAGGAATAGAGGAGATAAGAAGCATTAAATATTTGGAACAAGTGGATGAAGAGATCATTTAATGTTTAGAAAATATGGTTATTGTAACATGGAGAAGGGATAAAACACATTGTAAATGGATAAGGATGACATATGGAAGGGAATGAGGCTTAAAAAGAGGTTCAAGACATATGAAAAGGAAGAAAATTAAGGGGTAAGAGAAAATAGTAAATAAACACTAGAAAGAGGTACAAAAATAGGTAGGCAAAGGCGAAACACTAAATTAGGTTCTTTTCATGTCCTTTTTTGTTGAATGATAGTTACAGAGTGGGATCAGGGATTCCTATCGCATTCCTCTGCAAGAGATCATCTCGATCTGCGATTTGGGACATATAATCTATAGTGTAGGCCCCACAACATGTCTAGAGTTCATTGGAGAAGGCCCATATATCGGGAAGAAGTTGCCATCAAAAGATCAGCAACTCAGGCTCACTATGTCAGAATAGAGTTGATTTTGAGAATCCATCTACATTCCTTTGTAGGAGCATGTTCAAGTGTATGATTCAGAACATAGCACCTATGGTGAAACTTTCACATCATATTCAAATCTTAAGGAAGAAAGATTGGGTAGTGAGGATATGTTACTATTAGAAGGTGGTTGTGTTAGTCAACTAGTACTCACTCCTATAGGTTTAAAGGATAAGGCATCATGGGATCATGCAGAAGTAACAGTGTAGTTTCAGGAAGCTAGAATGGATGGGGTAAGCATATGGATCGGTCCACAGGAAAACACACTTATTCCAAGGGGTCTATATTGACCTTAAGGCTGACCTAATGTAGTGTGTTGGGAATTCAAATTTTGGATTTGGTATCAAATGGGCTCAAGGCCAACCTATTCCTTAAGGGGAATTGTTAGCATATAAATGTAGGGAGTCAATTCATGTAAGCATGTCAAATTATTGTCATTTTCTCTTATAAATTTGGTACACTTGTGTTTTATTTCCTTATGTGGATGAAAACCCATAGGAGTTGTGTTCATTGGATGAAAACCCAATGTTCACTAGGATCAGAGGATGAAAACTCTTTGGTTCCTAAGGGAATTCTCATTCAGGGATTGCATCTAAGCTTCAAGGATTTGTAGGGAAGTTAGTACTATTTCTAGTTCTGTGGTGATCTGGAAAATCATTCTCAAACATTGTTCTAAATTGTAGTCAATATATTATTCATATATTTTAGAGTTTTCATCATATTTTGGTGTAATATTTGTTGTGCTTATCTTGTTGTGTTTGAATTCCATCTATAAATCAATATTTCTTAAAAATTATATGTTAGGGACATTACAGTGGTATCAGAGAAAGATTCTACCAACCTGTAGGGTTTCGTAATGATTAATGTTGCCAAGTGAAAGTGGGATCAGATTCTGAAGGAGAGAACTAAAGAAAGCATATCAAGGAGAAATGATGGATGAGGATGAAGCCAAAGAAAAATTTGAGGAGATGATATAAGGGAAAAATTATCTTGCTGACATGTTCATCCAAATGTTTCAATGAATGCATAATAACACAAGAAAGAGAATGATAGTATTAATGGAGCTAGTGCCTTCAGTGAATCAAGTGGTGGAAAGGGGAAGGAGGAGATTGCTACCCAAAGTTTCAAAACGAAATTTAGCAATAGGTCCCTTAAGCCTTAGTTCATTCAAAGAGTGGAAGAAGTGTTGGAGGAAGGAACTACCCTCCAAGATGGTATCTCAAGAGATTATGAAGAGTATAGGGCTTTGGACCCTCCAATCAAAGATATCTTGTCTTTGAAATATTTCATGGTAATGAAGAAGAATAAAAGAGGAACTTACCATTCAACCCTCAAGCCAAAAGCATTGGAGCACTCATTGGGAAAGCTATCCATTTCCCCCTTTGACGGATATGAGAAGAGCACTGCTAGGTCATGGTTATCGAAACTTGATGTTGAACACCCAAAATACTAAGAGGGGGGTGAATCAATATTCCACTAAACCATTTAATCATAATCCATCCAATTATCAAAACACATCTAACTTCAACAAAGAATGAAAGCATGAAACAACCATAAGATCACATGACATATGAACACCAATATTTTTACATGGAAAACCAAAAAAGGGAAAAATGATGGTGAGGATTAGCTCACAATACATTATAACTGGTTATAAGATATTACAAAGGCTCACTGCTAGGACACACTATCCAATAGGGCTCACAACCACAAAAAGATAGATACAAAACAAAAATGGCCACACCACGAGGATGTGAACTAATACAAAATGCACCTTCCTTGTGTTGAATTCAGTTCCTTTGAAGCTTTGAATACAAAACATTGCTCTACCTTATAGTCGTTCAATATTCATAATATATCTACAATAATTCTTATCATATACACACAAAATTCATATATTCACATCATATATCATATATCATGTCACATCTACAATCTCAAAAATGTCTTACATATATACCCAATACATCCTCATACATCAATTAGGTCAACCTAATTAGATGTAGCCCTATATTAAATCAAAATTGCCTTGACAACTCCACACTTGAATCAAAAACACCTTCACGCTTAAACCAAATGTGAAACACTTTAAGAAATCTCCCAAAATTGAAAATAATGATTTCTATCACTGAAGGAATGCAGACTGGATTACACATACCCAAATGCACTGTATATAGCCAAAACTATATGTTGAACTTCTATCACTTATATCTTTCAAACTATGCATCTAAAACAACTAAAATCTTGATCATAGATGCACAAAATAGTTAGGAACAACATATTATTGTCATATAAGAAGATCCTATTATATGAGAAAATGTGGACCAAAATAACATATTAGGATATATTCATTCTATTCACTAGATTAGAGTAAATATCAAAAATCAATGTTGACATTAATGACAACACATTAAGGTGTTCCTTCTTCATTATTTCAACAATCTCCCCCTTTTTCATTGGTTGCAACATGTTCCAAAAATGAATATCCAAAAAACTAAAAACATACACTATTTCCAATCATCTCAACATACTCCAAACATCTCCAGACACCAAACTTCTCCCCCTTTGACATCAAGTACAAAGGTTGTGTTGGTAACACACATGTGAAATCAAAAATTTGATGCATAAGTATAGGTAAATAACTAAATGAGATATATTGACTCCCCCTTAAGGAGTTAACCCAAAATAAAAAATTATCCATCTATACGTACAGTGAAAAATTGGAAAACAATTAAAATAGTGAAAGAATATACAAGTGAAAAGATGTTTAACCAAAGGAGGAGGCACCTTCAAGCTCCTTAAGAATAGCTTTCCAAGCATACTTTCCTTCATTCAAAGCCTTCTTAGCTGCTGCAAGCAATTTGTACAATGACTCTAGCTCTACTATATTCTCCTCTCCTTCCTCCAAAGTGCTTGGATTTGGATTTATCTTTGTAAGCTTCTTTGCATCAGCTGGGGAATTTGACACCTATATATGCTTGGTCTTCACCAAGTCCCCAAGCTGTCCAAACTTCCTTATGATGTCTTCTTTTTTCCTATGTAAAGTGAAAAACCTATTTTGTATATCTGTGATGGCAGTCCAAGTGATGTGATCTCTATCCTATTTTGGGTCAAAGGTGTCGAAGGCATTAGTTATTTGTGACTCTATTTAGTCCATTAATTCATTAATTCCTTGAGTGGCATCTAGCCACCTCATGTAGTAAAAAAAAAAAAATCTTAGCCTCATCTTCACTTTCCTTTACATCCTTCAAGCATGTCTCCACTTTGTTATGTGTTGATTCACATCTCTCTTGTAGCTCTAGCATCCTCTTCTCTACAACCCTTGTGTCAACTTCTTTCCAATCTGCTCTTTCAAACCAGAGGCATTTTCCTTAAGAGAATCAACCAAAAACTTAAGATTTTCCATAGAAGTTAGGGAGTTATTAATTGAAGTACCAGGAGTAGCATCTTGCAGATTTTTTATAGCTTCATTTATCAATTATGTTCCCTTATGATGAGTCTCAATTATCTCTTTTCTTTCGGTGGCATGAAGGACATCTCCAAGCTCCAACTTTTGAATTGGTGAGATCTTCTCCAGGTCCACACTTCCTTGATACATTGGGAGTTGTAATAACTGAGGAGGAATTACTAGTTGAAATCTCATTTTCCTTGTCAAAATACCCTTAAGAGAATTACCAAAGGAATTTTCTCCAAAGGGCTTGGATAATTCCATGGTATTTTGAGCATCTTCTTCATTCTTTCTATTCTTAGACTCTTCTTCATTCTCTTCTTTCTCCTCTTCATTAGAGGTATTTTCCTTTTTCTTATCTTTATCTGCATCCTCCTTCTTGTCATCATCATCTTTTTTATTATTCTCTTCTTTTTCTCTTTGTTCTTCTTCTCCATTCTCATTTTGGTTATCTTCATTTCCTTTACCTGCATCTTCATTTTGTTTATCAGACTAGTCCTCAGTACTATCTACATCATCCTTTTCTTTTTCTTTCTCAGCACTCTAGTTTTCATCATTTCTGGGGGGCTTGTTAGTATCTTTTGGAGGAGCATATTTCTTCAAGGAAGCATGTATTTCATCTATCGATGATGGTGAGGACACCACATTCTCTATGACATCAAATAATGGTATTTCTTTTGTTGTATGATCATCTACTTCCTTCTTTTCCAATACCTCTTTGAATATAGAAAAAATTGTATCAAGATGAAGATTTTCCTCTACATCAGTAACCTTTTCCTTATCATTCTCCTTCTCTTGAGTAGTACTGAATGTGGAGGCAGTTATCATCCCAAATTTCTTATCAATGTCCTTTACATTCTTTACTGTTTCTTGCTTCAATTTTTCCACAAAATCCTTTTCTCTCCCCATAAGAATAGGGACCCTTTGTTTGACTCTAAATTACTTAGTATACACTTCTATCAATGTAGCTTTGTCATCCTTAGATAAGGAGGATCCAATTTCCTCCAAGGCATCTGATTTCATTTTATCCTCAGCTTCAATAGCTTCATGCCTTCTTTCCACCAAGGCATCCCACACAACTCTGGGAACCTTCTTCTTGATGTTACTCATGTCAACTTCTAAAATAATAATATATTGGATGATAGATTTAATAATTGTATTTTTATCTATCTCATCCACTTCTTCATATAGTTTTGTAGTAGCTTCTAACAAATCATCATATTGTAACATATTACTAACCAAAACATCTAACTTCATTGAAGTATAAGCTCTTACCGGAAGAGTCTTTTTCTCCTTCTTTTTCTTTTACTCTAAAGGACCTTCCTTAGTCTTCTTTTCTTTCTTCTTCTCAGGCTTCTTATGGATATGTATAGTGAATGCTTCTTTTTCTCTTTCTATTTCTTCTTCTTCTGTAGTTTCAACAATTTCAACCTTTTACTTTTTAGCTTTGATGCTTGCTTCTTGTGAAGCACCTTCACTGCTTGTAGTAGCACTGCTTCTTCTCTTCCTTGTCAATTTTTCTTCATGTTCTATCCCAAGCTTAATTTATTCTTCAAAAACAACACTTAAATTATTTACCCTAAAAGCCTTTTGCTTTTGTCATCTTGTGGAGTTGCTTTCAGAGGAACATTCTTTCTCTTACTTGTCCTTGTGCTAGGTCCAGTGGGTCCAATGACTTCTTCAATTACCAAAGCACTAGGCTCCACCTTCTTTCCTTTAGCATTGGTAGCTATCATCTATACCAAAGGACTTAGGTAGTGTAGAGACAAGAGTGGAAGTTTTTCTTCCTAATCTTCTTGGTCTGGAGGTTTCACCTACCATGCTAGCTCCTCTTGCTCTGGCGTCCTTGATTTATTCTTCTATATAGTTGTAGAGAAGGGGAGTTCGCTGCTCACGAGTCTCTTTAGTCTCAAGAGAATCCTAGGGATTGAATTTCCCTAAACTACCTCAAGGAACAAAGTGAGAGTTCTAGAACCAAAAAGAGTAGGTCACAGAGGTTTTCCAAATAAACCAACAAGTTTTTCAGCTAAGGACGACAACATAGAATATGGACAACAGCATGGTGCACTGGAATCCTTGAGGTCTGCTAACGTCTTGTATGGACCAAAAATGAGGATGTCTCAAAGAACATCTAAAATGACTACTACCAATCTGATTACTAAGAAATTCCAGAGTGTAGGAAAATAACAGAAAGTAATAGAACCAAAATAAGGTAAAGTAAATGATAAGACTAAGGAGGATAAAGAAAGTGCTCAGAAAAATCCAAGTAATGAATCCTTCAGCAAGGAAATATATTAAATACCTATACACATAAAACTGAGGGAAAATGTTGGGGGTTTTTAGGGGATTTCCTCAGTCAAGCCCCCGTTTCAATGTTCCCGCCTCCATGGACAACCAGATAGATAGAGAGAAATAATAAGAAAAAGTGAAATAAACACAAGAGTGATAAAAGCAAACTCCATTCAAGGAGGAGAACCCATATCAGAAAATAGAGATGAAATAGATAGGGGATGTGAGAAATCCCAAGATGCTCAAAGATACAAGGTAAGCAAGATATCACCTACAAGGCTTAAGCAAGCCAAAGAGAGAAAGCGATAGTTGTGAGAGCCAAGAGAGTTGTGGAGAGTGTTGTAAGAACATGAGAATACCATTATAGTGAGTTGTAGAGAGTTGTGCAAGAAAGATAGCAAGAGCCAAACAAGAGAATCTCCAAGAGAGAAGCCAAGAAGCTAGAGAAAAGATAGAAGAAAAAATGAATTGGAAAGATAGCATTTTAAGAGAGAAGAGGAGGGAAAAGAAGCTTCTTGATCCGTTACAAGGCATCTCAAGCTATTACCACCAACAAAAGTAGATGACAAGTGGAAAGGCACTCAGAAATGGTTGTTTGAATGTCAAAATGTCACAGGGTGCTAGCACAGCAAACAAACGTATGTGCAAGGCACCAGTGTCTAGATAAGTCATGCTATGAAACAATGAGAATGAGAAAAGCACTAGGTTCAACGCTAAGTCGGCATTCAAAGGTAGCTACTGAAAAGGAATCTTGAGCATCCTAAGAGGGGAAAATTCTGATGCAGGGGCTAAAATAATCCTACACAAATGCTAAGGGAGTGGACACTAAATTGGATACAATAATGTATGTGAAATTTCAAGGGGTGCAATTTTATGACATTACATTTTTCCCCCACTTTAGTGGGCATATCGATCTACACTAATATGCATGCTAAAGGAAATCTAATAAACATAAATAACATCATGATACCAAAAGGATATTATAGAGGAAGAAGATAGCTCTTTGAAGCAAGGAAGCATGCCCCCAAGCTGAAGACCTACAAAACAAATGCATTAGATAAAAGAGTTATGCACAAGACAACAAGGTTAGAACATAAAAATCCATTACATCATGGGGTTAGAATATATAAAAACACATACACACACATAGAAAACTAAAGGATAAATGAGTCAACAAAGTGAAAGAGACATCAATGTATAAGGTTGTATCATTACTATGCATCATCCCCAAATATAGAAGAATTCTTAAACAGAGAGAAGAATGTAAGGATCGATTGCTTCAAGAGAAGAATGCACCCCAAAGTTAGGAAAGCAACCAATATCGAAGAGATAAAGAGGTATATATTTAGGGTGAAGAAGATGCAAGTCTTTGATCTAGTATACACAATTGAGAAGAGAAGAGAGAGATGGCTCCACAAGTACTCAGTCCTACAAAGATTTGAACAAAAATGTTGCAAGTGCTTGGTCCTGTGAAAGGTGAACAAAAGCTTTACAGGTTCTTGGTCCTACAGAATTAGCTCCACAAGTACTCAGTCCCACAGAAGATGAAAAAAATTCTCTACAAGTGCTCAATCCTATAGAGAGAAAGCACTTTATAAGTGCTCATTCCTACAAAGGAGGTGCCACAAGTTCTTAGTCCTGGGGGTAAAATGTGAAAGGCTCTGCAAATTTTGATTGGTCCTCATAGGTGCTCAGTCATGCAAGGAAATCTTTATGCAAAGGAGCTCTACAGGTTCTTGGTCCTGCAAAGCAAGACTGATTAGATAATCCTAGGGCTACTGCAAACTGCATTGCAGGATAGTAATAGAAAAGATAGGTCTAGTCAGGTTTCCCCCAAGCTAGATGCCATGATATAAGATAGGTCTAGTCAGGCTGCCCCCAATCTAGACGCCAATGAATTCATTTGAAGGAGAAGCTTGCAAATGGGCTTCCTTCGGAAGGGAACCCTTCAAGACATGAAGTGGACCATTCAAAGGAACACTCCAATTGAAAGATAGAGAGAAGAGAGGGGGTAATTAAGAAGGAAACACATCTCTAAAACAAGTTATCACTACTCCATAACATACAGGGGAGGAGAATCATGCAAGATACTATTGTGTCGCTATCAGAAAAAGAGTATGGTTACACACAATAGTGTACAACCAAAAATGAAAATGAGCAAATAAAGCTACAACTACCACATAGTGGGAAGCAACACAATAGAAGGGAGGTGTAAGAACCTCATGAGAAGATGCTTAGAATGGATAGGATAGAGGTAGACCTCGATATCACTTATTATTTGAAGAAGAGGTAGGTGCATCAACAAATAGATGAGTGATGACACTAGAATCAAGTTTGTTGTATTTTATCCTTCAAGGCCTTCTATTCACTAGTGGAATGGCCAAACACTTGATGGTATGCACAAAAATAATGTTTTGCTTTATCATGTGTATGAAATTTCTTATGTGTAAGAGGAGGAAGAGTAGTCAAGTAGGATTTTAGAAGCCTCAAAAAAATACACTCTTGCTCAAATAAATAATGAGAAATAAGCAACCATTTCTCTTGTGGAGAAAAGCTTGACAGCTCACAAGAAGACATGAATATATCAGATAATGGTGGATGAATCAATCCGAGAGAAAGAAGTTGAGCAGAAATCATGTCAACATTCAACCGTGGTTTCCATTTAGATTATTCATTCGAGAAAACAAGCCCTAAATTATGCTTACGAGGTCTACATTCTCTAGGGACCTAAATTCCTTGTTCATTACGCCCACAACCTTTATGCCCATAGCCATATTTAGAGACAAGTTTAAAGCCAAGGCCATAACGTGTTTGTAAATCTTGAGAAGGACGAGGATCTTCATAGAGATCATTATTCCAGCAATGGGAATTATACTCCTCTACAAAATCAACATTAGCCTTCTTGATAAGACTGCCAAGATTAGCCTTCTTAATAGAAGTGTGATCATCTTCCTCAAAAGGGAGAGGATCAACATTAAGAACATTATAATTTTTGTTCACATTATCCTACGATACAAAAGAGTAACCATCTTTGATAGTGGGTTTGGATGATGCTATCAGAAGGTTTAAGTGGATCAGGTCGACTTTATATTCCCCAATGAAGGAATCTGTAAAGTATAAAGTGTTGGAACTATCAAATTTGATGATTTTTGCATACCTTCCATACCCCCTGAGTCTCCATATATGAGTCCTTCTATTGGAATTTTCCTCATCTCGTGGTATTTTTACTTTCATTTTTCCCTTATTTCCCTATGGAACCCATCGGGTTGTGCTTTCTCCATCTTGTTGAATCTATCGGCATAGGTCCTTTACTCTCTCCCTGACCCATGTTGCTTGTGAGTTGACATTCGTTTTTTGCAAGTGTTTCGGCAAGACATGTTCTTTGTTACAGCGACTGGCATTCATCCGTGAATGGCTATCAACATAGCATCCATGATGTTTTGGCGACAATAGAGACATCTATCGGCAAAGGCTATGAGTTTCAGTGAGTGGTCATAGCGAAGAGCTCGGGTCTTGCCGACAGTGTTTGACATATGGTTTTCTTTTGGCGTGAGTTCACCTTGGTCTCACCAATCGGTGGTAGAATAATATGAGCATATCGGTGTAGGTTGGCGCGATCACCGTAAGGTCTCAACGAGTGACCTTTGGTCTCACCGAAGGATGGAAAACAAGTGGATGTCGGTGTAGGATGGGGGTTGTCTTGGCGAACACGAACGATCTCAGGTGACTTTTGGTAAAGCAAGGAGTTCTCTACAAGACCTCTCGCCGAAGGTTGGAAGTTGTGGCGACTGCGAACAAAAATAAAAGATGTCTGTGTGAGATCGAAACTCTCTTGGCGATATGGTGTAATCCTAAGGCTTTCAGTATAACCCGATATACTCTATGGGACTTCTCCTCGAGTTTGAAATGTCTCAGCGACATAACATAAGACAAGCGGGCTTGTCGGCAGGAGAATTCATAAGTCACAGCGATATTCAAGACGAATAAGGATTTTTGGTGAAGCAATGTGTAGTCTACAGGAGGTCCCCCCGACATTGTTTTGTTTTGCCGATAGCTCAATGCGGTTTCTTTTCGGTAAGAGAATCTAACAGTATTGGCGATGATGATTGTAACAAAAGGTGTTTCTCGGTGTGACTTATTTGTTTCGGTATGTGATCATGGCGAGGTGCCTGGGGTCTTGCCAAATGGGTGTAGTGGTGGCTTTGTCAGCAGGATAATTGGTTGGTCACACCAACATGAGGTTAAGTGGGAGGCTCTCGATGAAACTTAAAAATATCTGTGTGAGGTCTCCATGATATCTGTGTGTTATAGCAAAGCAAAGTGGGAACAACAAAATACTATGTGGCTTCGGTATGACTTACGGGTCACTACAGCGAATGCAAGAGCAAAATACAAGTGTAGGGGATGTAACGAGTGAATTGCCTTTGGCAGGACGATGATCTATGTCTCGTCGACTGTCTCATTGGTGATAACAAAATTTTAAATATCAGGGCCGACATGTTTTTTCTTGAATGACCGTTGCTTTCCAACTCAATTGGAGCCCAAATTTGGTGCTGGGCCGACATGAATTTGAAACGATATGATTTCTAATGTTGGTGTATTTATATGCACCCTGGATTGTAATTGAACATCATCATGTTTTAGATCACAGATAGATAGATTAGGCATGGCTACAGTAGGATAATTTTCTCTTATCAGAGACTATGTGCATGTTTTCAAATGGTGGTTTCAATGAAATTCAGTTGTGTGGCAATTTTTTTTTGTATCAATTGTGTGTCGAGTTTATTGAAAAGCATTGTTGAAGCTGTCTCCATGTTGATTCTTTCTGGTTGTTTAAATTGATGTAACAAGTTTACTTTCGGTTTATCTGTGCACATTTGTTGAATTTGTGTGGTTAATCAATTGGTTCTCTCAAGTAGAGATTAAATCCTTTTCATTAATCACAGTAATTAGGAAGATTCATCTAGATCTTAAAGTAGAGCTCAGTACTCATAATCTTGCATTGTTCATAAAAGTTATGAACAGATCATATGCATGCAATTTGATCTTCTGCCAGAATAAGTTGCCAATTTTTGTTTCATTCAACTCTGCATACCTAACAAGGCACTGGTCTCTGCAATTCCATTATTTGAATTCACTCAATTTCTTTACATCTATTTATTGATCATTTTAGGAGTTAGATTAGAAAACTACTTTTACTATTGCTATCAAGTTTGCTTTCGTTTTGTTCACTGTTATCTGCCATTGTGGACAAAGTATTTCAGAGGGATAATTATAAGATAATTCTGCACTATTCAAAAAGGTACACCCGCCTAGGTCTAGCAGCACCTAAAGAGTAGAAGGTTTAATTGTTTCAAACCTTGTTCTGTTACCCTAAAACATTGTGAAAGCTTGGCAACCTTTTGTGGTCCAAACCTACATTTTTGAGAGCTAACAAATTGGTGACTCTACTGCAGATTACATTAGAAAAATAAGTTTAATACCATCTTATCGAGTTAGTGTTGTAATTTGAGAAATCTCAAAAAGAGTGATTCCGCTGGGAAAAAGATCAAAAAAATGATTTTCCTACTTTTGGAAAAGTAGGTGGCAACTCTAAAAGAATTTTGGCATTTGTTCAAACATGATTGGAGGAGGATCTCAGTTTTGGGGAGGTCATGCTGGAGATCCTCATGGTTAGCAATGTATGCCATATTGTCATGCATAGCACTATGGTCCAATGTACCAGCATCAGTACCCACCTTGTGCACCCCCTCATCAGCATACAATAATGATCAGACAGTTTGATTTGTTAGGGATTCAATTATCCCCTTATCCAATGGATGGCAGTTGGAGAGGTATTGTCCCAAAGATTATAGAGAGTGATGCAATTACTGCTAAAGAGCATTTAAGAAGTTTCAATGCTTTCATCCAAGATTTGGGTGTGCCATATGAAGATTTACACATGAGGCTATTCATGATATCACTTATTGAAGATGCTAGGGATTGGTTCAATAACCTACCAGCAGTCTCTATTGATTCTCTCCAAGGATTTCAAGATCAATTCCTTGATTAGTTTGGGAATCTAAGTGTACTAGATTATGCTCTTCGTGAATTATTACACATTCAGAAAGATCAAAGTGATACAATTTATGATTTCAATCGAAGATTCAATAAGTTACAAAATAAAATACCTATTGGATCAAAGTTGCCAGATTCTATAGCACTGAGTATTTATTTGAATGAATTTGATCCCAAGATAGGGTATGAGCTGAGAAATAAATTCCCAAGAGATTTGGCTGAAGCACAGAAGATGGCACAAACAATTGAAAACAACAGGAAGGCTGCTAGTATAATTAGTAAAAGAGACAACCCTAGGGTTCTTCAGCAAAGCAGAAATTATCAGTACAGACAAGAGAACACATATAGGAACGAAAGTCCAAGGTTGCATGACATGCCTTATAATACAAATTGGAAGGATAGCAAACCTATAACAGCTAGGCTTGGAAACAAGGAAGCTCCTGATCCATTGATAAAAGGAACCTATATGGTAAATAACAATTACTTCTGTGATTTTTGTGATATGCCACATTCCCCAGATTATTGTGTTGTAGCCCAAAAAATGCAAGAAGAGGGAATGCAGATGGAAAACAATGAAGAAGATCACATAGTATATCTGGCTTCAAATACTTTTCACCAAGTTGAGGAAGATGAAGGTGCAGGGCATTTCTCTTGCACAACAGATTGTCACAGTAAAAGCAATGCATGTTGTAAGGCATCCAGTGAATATTCTGATGTTGATGATGAACCTGAGGATTTGATCTGCAGTCAAGGGATTCTTCTACCTCTTATGAAGATCAGGATGAAGAAGCAATGGGAAATGTTGATTCATCAGATAGTAAGTATACAATACCTCTGGATGCAGTTGAGAGTTATGAAGATATATCTGATCATGATGAGGTTTGTACATTTGAAAGTGATTTCCAAATTTTTTCAAACTCGTTGTATAATGAAGAGTTAAATGAAGATCAGATGATTTTTTGCCAAGGTGCATCAATGAGTAAGTTTCAGATATTTTCAAATCCATTCTATGAAAAGAAGGAAATAATTTCATATAAGAAAAATGATGGAATAAATAGCTGCATTGATGATGTTTCTGATTTCCCATTCTCTAATGGTATTGGATTTTTTATTGATGATGATAAAAATGAAAGGTATGACTGTAGTGATGAAAATATTGAGACTTGTTCACTTGTCAGTGAATAGATTGCAGATTTGTTTACTTTTGAATGCCAGGGATGTGCACATAAAGATGATCTTGAAGTTTTGTCTCCAGCTCACATTCGTTTTGATAGTGAGGAATCTTTGTGTAAAAATTATTATGACTCCCTGTGTATTTCTTGGAATGATGGTGATACTTTTGGTGTTGATCAAAAATCTGCTTCCATTCGGGATAAGGTATGTGATTTTGAAGTTCCTAACTCATTTGGAGAAGATGTTTATTTGCATGCCAAGGATGATCGAGGTCTAGATTCAAGTAATTCATATATGCTTGATATTGATGACATGAGTCATGATCCAGTGTTGCATCCAAAAATTTGTGTCAAAGAAGTGCAAATGGTTTTAGATATGTTAGTTTCAGATAGTGGTGGTATGACAGAGTTTTTTGTTTTTCAAGAGAAGCACTTTGATTGTGAAATTTTTATACAGATGGGAGAGTGTTTTAGAATTCATAACAGTGAGAGAGATAATATAAAATGTTGTATTTTGTATGCATGCATTTTGAATGTTGAAAATAATAGGGGTTTGTCACATGATGATGAAGAATTTGAATTGTTGAATACTGTTGGGAAGTTGGTCCAAGCTGAGCAGGGTGATTCTCTAAAAACTTTCAGTGACAAGAAAGATTGCATATGTGTCTTCAAGAGAAATTTGATGAACTCAAAACAAAACCAGGTATTTGACGGGGGAAAGTATGATTTGAGTCTCAAATTGTAACAGCTCAAGATAGGAGAAGTTAACACACAGAGGATTGAGGGTTGCTAGTGCATGGACAACTCTTACTTTTTCTCTTTAAAATTATTTTCCATGCACAATAGTTTAGGATGGTGGTTCACCTTCATTTTGCATTCATTCCATCATTCTTCTAGTCTATTTCCATTCTGCTCATTTTGTGTTTGGTCTAGTCTGCTCACCCAAAGCTTCTGAATCCTTGCAATGATCTGACTATCATTCATCCCCAGATGGAGCCACTATTGGAACTATCAAATTTGATGATTTTTGCATACCTTCCATACCCCCTGAGTCTCCATATGAGTCCTTATATTGGCATTTTCCTCATCTCGTGGTATTTTTACTTGCATTTTTCCCTTATTTCCCTATGGAACCCATCGGGTTGTGCTTTCTCCATCTTGTTGAATCTATCGGCATAGGTCCTTTACTATCTCCCTGACCCATGTTGCTTGTGAGTTGACATTTGTTTGTTGCAAGTGTTTCAGAAAGACATGTTCTTTGTTACGACTAGCATTCATCCATGAATGGCTATTGGCATAACATCCATGTTGTTTTGGCGACAATAGAGACATCTATCAGAAAAGGCTATGAGTTTTGGCGAGTGGTCATAGCGAAGAGGTCGGGTCTTGCTGACAATGTTTAACATATGGTTTTCTTTCAGCACGAGTTCACCCTGGTCTCACCGATCGGTGGCGGAAGAATATGAGCATATCAGTGTAGGTTGGGGTGATCACCATAAGGTCTCAATGAGTGACCTTTGGTCTCGCCGAAGGATGGAAAACAAGTGGATGTTGGTGTAGGATGGGGGTTGTCTTGGCGAACATGAATGATCTTGGGTGACTTTTGGTAAAGCAAAGAGTTCTCTACAAGACATCTCACCAAAGGTTGGAAGTTGTGGCGACTGCGAGAAAAAATAAAAGATGTCGGTGTGAGATCGAAACTCTCTTGGTGATATGGTGTAATCCTAAGGCTTTCAGTATAACCTGATATACTCTATGGGACTTCTCCCCAAGTTTGAAATGTCTCAGTGACATAACATAAGACAAGTGGGATCATCGGCGGGAGAAGTCATAAGTCATGGTGATATTCAAGACATATAAGGATTTTCGGTGAAGCAATGTGTAGTCTACAGGAGGTCCCCCCGACATTGTTTTGTTTTGCCGATAGCTCGATGTGGTTTCTTTTCGGTGAGAGAATCTAACGGTCTTGGTGATGATGATTGTAACAAAAGGTGTTGCTCAGTGTGACTTATTTTTTTCAGTATGTGGTCATGGAAAGGTGCCTGGGGTCTTGCCGAATGGGTGCAGTGGTGGCTTTGTCAATAGGATAATTGGTTGGTCACACCGACATGAAGTTAAGTGGGAGGCTCTCAGTGAAACTTAAAACTATCTGTGTGAGCTCTCTGCAATATCTATGTGTTATAGTGAAGCACAATGGGAACAATGGAATACTATGTGACTTCGGTATGACTTACGGGTCGCTACAGCGAATGCGAGAGCGAAATACAAGCGCAGGGGATGTAATGAGTGAATTGCCTTTGGAAGGACGATGATCTATGTCTCACCAACTGTCTCATTCGTGATAATAGAATTTTAAATATCAGGGCCGACATGTTTTTTCTTGAATGACCATTTCTTTCCAACTCAATTGGAGCCTGAATTTGATGTTGGGCCGACATGAATTTGAAACGATATGATTTCTAATGCTGGTGTATTTATATGCACCCTGGATTGTAATTGAACATCATCAGATTTTAGATCACATATAGATAGATTAGGCATGGCTACAGTAGGATAATTTTCTCTTATCAAAGACTATGTGCATGTTTTCAAATGGTGTTTTCAATGAAATTCAGTTGTATGGCAGTTTTGTTTTGGTATCAATTGTGTGTCGAGTTTATTGAAAAGCATTGTTGAAGCTATCTCCATGTTGATTCTTTCTAGTTGTTTAAATTGATGTAACAAGTTTACTTTCGGTTTATCTGTGCACATTTGTTGCATTTGTGTGGTTAATCAATTGGTTCTCTCAAGTAGAGATTAAATCCTTTTCATTGATCATAGTAATCAGGAAGATTCATTTGGATCTTAAAGTAGAGCTCAGTACTCATAATCTTGCATTGTTCATACAAGTTATGAACAGATCATATGCCTGCAATTCAATCTTCTGCCAGAATAAGTTTCCCATTTATGTTTCATTCGACTCCGCATACCCAACAAGGCACTGGTCTCTGCAATTCCATTATTTGAATTCACTCAATTTCTTTACATCTGCTTATTGATCATTTTAGGAGTTAGATTAGAAAATTGCTTTTACTATTGCTATCAAGTTTTCTTTTGTTTTGTTCACTGTTATTTTCCATTGTGGACAAAGTATTTCAGAGGGATAATTATAAGATAAGTCTGCACTATTCAAGAAGGTACACCTGCCTAGGTCTAGTAGCACCTGAAGAGTAGAAGGTTTAATTGTTTTAAACCTTGTTTTGTTACCCTAAAATGTTTTGAAAGCTTGGCAACCTTTTGTGGTTCAAACCTGCATTTTTGAGACCTAACATAAGGAACCCCAATCATCACCGAGACATGCATTCTTTTGAGAAGAGGTAGGAGTAAACTTAATATTTATTGCTTTAGAAGGATCTTCTTCAGGGACATCCACCTCAAGCGTATCCTTTCTAATAGATATTGTTAGAGTAGACATCAACACATTAGAAGATACTAAAGGGATAAGAGTAGGAATAACCAAAGCCTAACCAATAGCTACTATCTCACATAAGTGTATGGCATCAAGGTCAACCCTGATTGTGACTACTTCATTGTTATGAATAAACTTAATAAATTTATGCAAGGTAGATGAGACTACACACATAGTGTGAATCCACGGTCTACCGAGAAGAATATTAGACAGTAACTTTTTTGACATAACATATACAAGGGTGGGTATGGTAATAGGCCCCAACCTCAAAGGAAAGACTATCATGCCTAGGGATTGTCGACTAAAATTATTGAACCCACAAATAACAAGAGAAGAAGCAGCAAGAGAAGATGAATCAATTTTAATTTTAGGAAATAGATCAATGCTACATACATTGAGCATCGAACTAGCATCAACAAGAATATTCCTAATACCGATATTATTACTATTAACTATAATCATTAGAGGGTCTACCTACTTTTGTACTTTCAGAGGTAGGATTCTTGTGGATAGAACATAATATTCAGTGAATCTGCATGAATATGAGCTATCAATGTATTAACATATGTTAGCCTAGTAGAAGAAGGCAAGAGGATATTTTACAAGGCTTCTTGAAGTATACCTTGATAAGCCAGAGCAGACTAAAGAAATTCCCACAGTGAGATCTTAGTTGGAGTAACATGGAGTTGCTCAACAAGATCATAATCACCAAGTGCTTTAGTCATGGGTTTAGGTGTTGAAGGAATACTTGGTTGAGAAGGTGGTAAAGAAATAGGTTTATTGATATTTAATTTATTCTTTCTAGTATTATAAGTATGTGTTACCACTCTATAAGAGGGAGCCTTAGAAAGATCAAGAGAATCACTATCAAATGGAACACCATTAATAGAACAAATCATTTTAGGAGAAGGACTAGCTGGAGTTAGATAAATTATGTGTCTCTTAGGCCTTTTAGGGGCAACAAATATATAGATGACATTTACAAATTCCTTACAACTTATAGAGGAATCATTTGAAGAAATATGCTCAACATATATCCTTGGAGGATCCAATGTGAGAAGGGATTCATCATTTGCTAATTCATCATCTCTAGAAGAGAGTGCATTGGAATGAAGAGGAGATTCATCATTCACTAATGCATCATCTCTAGAAGAGAGTACATTGGAATGAAGAGAAGGTAGAGTTATGTTGAGAAAAGCATCAATGATTTCATCCTCTTATGCCAAAATATCCTTAGAAGGAATTTCAGGAGAGGGATCAACAAAGAAAAATAAGGAGAAAAGAACTCACTTTCACATGCTTGTAAGAGAAGGGGGATTCGCTACTCATAAGTTTCTTTATTCTCAAGAGAATCCTAGGGAGTGAACTACCCTAAACTACCTCAAGGAATAGAGTGAGAGTTCTAGAACTAGAAAGAGCAGGTCATAGAGGTTTTCTATACAAACTAGAAAGTTTTTGGCCAAAGATAGCAATGCGGAATATAGATAGAAGCATAGTGCACTGGAGTCCCTAAGGCATGTTAACATCTCATACAGACCAAAAATGAGGATGTCTCAGAGAATAGCTAAAGTGACTACTAACAATTTGATTATTAAGAACTTCCAGAGTGCAGGAAAATAACAAAGAGTAATAGAACTAAAATAAGGTAAAGTAAATGATAAGACTAAGGAGGATAAATAAAGTACTCACAAAAATCCAAGTAATGAAGCTTCCAGCAAGGAAATATCTTCAATACTTGCACACATAAAATTGAGGGAAAATTTTGGGGATGTTTAGGGGCTTGACTCAGTCAAACCTCCATTTCAATGTTCCCGCCTCCACAGAAATCCAGATAGATAGAGAGAAATAATAAGAAGAAATGAAATAAATACAAGAGTGATAAAAGAAAACCCCGCTCAAGGAGAAGAACCTGTATCACAAAATAGAGATGCAACAGATAGGGGATGTGGGAAATCCCAAGATACTCAAAGATACAAGGTAAGCAAGATATCACATGTAAGGCTTAAGCAAGCCAAAGAGATCAATAGAAAGTTGTGAGAGCCAAGAGAGTTGTGGAGAGTGTTGTAAGAATGTGAGAGTATTGTTGTAGTGAGTTGTAAAGAGTTGTGCAAGCAAGATAGCAAGAGCCAGACAAGAGAATTTCCAAGAGAGAATCCAAGAAGCTAGAGAGAAGCTAGAAGAACAAATGAATTGGAAAGATAGCATGTTAAGAGAGAAGAGGACGGAAAATAAGCTTCATGAGCCATTACAAGGCATACTAGGATGTTACCACCAACAAAAGTATCTAACAAGTGGCAAGGCACTCAAAAATGGTTGTTTGAATGTTGAAATGTCATAGGACGCTAGCACAGTGCACAAATGTTTGTACAACACACTAGTGTCCAGAAAATTCACACTACAAAACAATGAGAACGAGAAAAGCACAAGGTTCAATACCAAGCTGACATGCAAAGGTAGCTACTGAAAAGGGGTCTTTAGCATCCTAAGAAGGGAAAAAGGCTAATGCAGGGGCTAACATGAGCCTACAAAAATGCTAAGGGAGTTGACACTAAAGTGGATACAAAAATGCATGTGAAATTGCAAGGGGTGCAATTTTATGACATTACAATAACCTTCTCTTCTAGCCCACTCTTCTACTATTTTCCTTGCATTCCTCTTGATTTTCGATTTCTTCAGCTCCAAATTTGCTGATTTTTTTTCATATGTCCTATGTCTTTCTTGAGAGGGTTCTTAGGAATTTTGAGCAACAAGTCCACATATCTTTCTACCTCATTTTTAGAAACTTCATAGCCAAGAGGCTCAATCCACACCATTCTTGGTTCAACAACATCAATAACGCACTCATCAGTTGTAACAAGGAAAGTAATTCCCTTGGCATATTTTTCTACAAGCTTGCAAGGAACTCTCTCCCTTTCATGCACGTTCTTTTGAAAAATTGCAAAGAATGCAGTCAAAGCACCATCTTGAGCTTTTAGGTTGCCTAAGCTATGCATGTAATCCAAAATTTGATGTGCAATAGGTCTAATCCTATCCCATACAATATCTTTTCTTCTAGGAATCTCTCTCAAAAAGTAAAATTATAAACATATTACCAAAGTTTCAAACTTGAATGCATATTTATTTTCTCTAGTTTTCTTCAGATTCTCAATAATTTTCTATTGGAGCAACTCACACAGATCAAAGTCCTCCCCATTCACTACCATTTCATGTGCAACATAAATAGTAGTAGTCGAAACTAAATTTTCCCTATTTGTGAAGTAAATATTGTTACCTATCATCATAGAGGCATATTTCATAGTAGGATTCCTAATAGGTTTTGTTGTCAAAGCCCTCCTGTCATAGGTGGCACCAGTAAGTTTCATAACAACTTCATTCTTCATAGATTTAAGAACCGGTACAATCCAGTATCATACAATCCTGTAACAACCTTGATCACTTCCTTGTTTATTAGTCTAGGAATGTCAGCCCATATAAATTTGGCATGTAGCCTACTCAATTCCAGCCTCACATACTTGGCATCAACATCACTAATGTAATTAGGAAACTAGTTCCAAACATTTAGCTTTTTCCTCACTAGGTTAATGTATTTAGGTTTCACTAGGTGGTTATCTCTAGTAAGCTCATTGGTCCAAATTTTTGTGAGTCTCAAGTGGTTATACTCATCCAATTTTCCATGTATATAATCCCTAGTATCTTCCGTAGGTAAAACCCTATATGGAATCTTCGAGAAGGCACCGTTGGGTCATTATCAAATATTTTCATTGGATACTTCTTGAATTTTGTTCTAGGCCTCACAGTAATGTTGACAACAATTGGGGTAGCCATTTTAACTTTGATTCAAACTCAAATGCTTATTAAAACAATTCTATTTCAAACCCACAAAGCACATAAAGTCGTAAATACCTTTTATGTGCACAATAGAATCTAGGGTTTGAGTACTCTGCACCAAATTGCTTTGAATCACCTTTAAATCTCCTTCAACTCTCTCTCATTTCTTTGAATGCTTAAATTTTATTAAAATATACTTAGAAACTCACTTTCAACCTTTCTAATTTTCCCTAATTCTGCAGTAAATGCTTCAATTTTCATAAAGCTGATAAAACCCTTCACTGATACACTATAAACCCTAAAACACTGTATTTCTTCAAATTTGCATATTTTTTGCAGGTTTCTTTTCCAAAAGCTTAAGAAAGTCATTTTATACCATATATCTTCATGTCACTCCTTGACACCTCATATTTCGAGGGGATTGTTGTTTTTTTTGTTATTGCTCCCCTTAAGCCCATGTATAGGTTTTATTTTCAAGAGAACCATCTGTACCAAAGGGAGGAACAAATGCATTTGTAGTTCTTGATTAATCCTTGTTCTCATATTCCTCTTTCTTTCTCCAAATCTTCTCCATTTCCTTCTTTACTTTAGTAGGATTTATTTTCTTCACAGGTTCATTTCTCTTTCCCGAATTAGTTTGTCTTCCATTCTTACTTCTCCAAAATTTTGAAATGTGTCCAAGTTTGTTGCAACTGTAGCATACAACATTTTCTAACCAAACTGACCTCAATTCAATCTTGATTTGCATTGGTTAGCTTTATGTCCAAATACATTGCATGTATAATAGTAACCATTAAAAGATTGAACCATTCTACCAGCATTATATCTATTCGTCATCCGATTTGTGCACTTAATAACTCTATGTCCAAATTTATTGCATGCAAAACATTTTTCGAAGAAGGATCTAGCATTTTGATTCATTCTACTTCTACATTCTATTTCCTTATGTCCAAATTTATTGCAAGAAAATCAAATACCATTGAAATATAGGTACCTTTGAGCATTTGGTTGTCTAATAGGGGGTCTTCTAGCATTGCTTCTTTGATTTTTGATTTGTTTTCCATTGCCTTGAGTCTTCTCTTGATTGTCAACCTTGTTATGGATCTTATTAGCCTTTGATATTTCTCCTTATTCAAGTCCCAAACCTCCTTTATCTTTAGATGTTTTTTTCCTACAATTAGTTCATGAAGCATTGTAGTACTTGTTTTGAATTTTTCCTCATGGACTCTTGTTTTCTTTAGATCTGATCTCAGAGTTACCACTTCTTGTTCAATTCTTTTGCATTCATTAGTCTTGCTTTGTACCATTGCATTTAGACAATCCTCAATTATTTTCTTTTCTTCCACTTGTACTTTCGGTCCAATGATATCTTAATTTTCTTGCTTCAACTTCTCATTGACTTCTCTATGTCTTTCTCTGAATTTCTTGATTTGTTCTCTCAATTTTTTAATGCACTCATTTGCTTCCTTGATATTTTCCTTTAGATCTTTGTTTCCACCTTCAACTCTATCAAGATCTTCGAGAGCACCTTTGAGTTATTCTTTGACAATCATGCAATCACTTTCAGCAGTAAGATTTGAAAACTCTTTATCAGCCATGTGTTTAATCTCCAAGATCTTCCTCAAGATGTTAGGGTTCTTAGAAGGAACCAAGCTCTGATACCAATTGTTTAACACTCAGAATACTAAGAGGGGGGTGAATTAGTATTCCACTAAACCATTTAATCATAATCCATCCAATTATCAAAACACATCTAACTACAGCAAAGAATGAAATCATGAAACAACCACAAGATCACATGACACATGAACACCATGATTTTTTCGTGGAAAACCCAAAAAGGGAAAAACCACGGTAAGGATTAGATCACAATATATTATAACCAGTTATAAGATATTACAAAGGCTCACTTCTAGGACACATTATCTAATAGGACTCACAGCCACAAAAAGATAGATACAAAATAGAAATGGTCACATAGCCAAGTTGTGAACTAATACAAAATGCACCTTCCTTGTGTTGAATTCAGTTCCTTTGAAGCTTTGAATACAAAACATTGCTTTTCCTTTCAATCGCTCAATATTCACAATATATGTATAATAATTCTAACCATGTACACACAAAATTCGCATATTCACATCATATCATATATCATGTCACATCTACAATCTCAAAAATGTTTTACATATATACCCAATACATCTGCATAAATCAATTAGGTCAGCCTAATTATATGTAGCCCTATATTAAATAAAAATTGTCTTGGAAGCTCCACACTTGAATCAAAAACACCTTCGCACTTAAAAAAAATATGCAACACTTGATTTAGGTCAACATGGACCTAAAAAATATCTCACTAACATCTATAATATATACTTAAACACCACAACATACACCAAGCATTAGGTCAACCAAGAATTAGACCTAATCATAAAATAAGCCAAGCGATCAACACCAACAATCAACCTGATCACATAAACATGTGCCATCTAGAATATATAATTTACTAACACCTATAAGAAATCTCCCAAAATTGCAAAGACTGATTCCTATCACTGGGGGAACGCAAACTAGATTACACATACCCAAATGCACTGTATTAGCCAAAATTGTATGTTGAACTTGTTGATGGTGTTTTCTGCACAACAACAACTCAGACAGAATACAAAATCCTATCTCTCTTGAAAGGTAATCTCCAATAATGAATTACTGAAAATCACCCCAAGGTCTCTCGGGTGTTAGGTCATAACAATGCATAAAACAACTCAGATGAAATGTGAAATTGCTGGTAATCACAATCGGACCTTACTACAAGCAAACTGAACCTTTTCAATTTATCAGATCTAACAATATGATGATCTTGAATCCTAAATCTAACCGAATAATAAAGAAATTGCAAAAGATAAGGATGCGGGGAGGGTAATAAAATCTAAATTATTAAACAGACAAGCAATGCAAATGACATATATTTGGAATGGACCTATCTCAAATAACCAATTCCTGTTCGACCCACAAGGCAATCTCTACAAGAACAGTGCAATCTTCTGAGGAGTATAAATTTTCAAATCATAGACTTGCATCTACAACCGAACTTAAGCACATTTGAATATATATGGTCCAGGTTGACTTCACCAGCCTACTACAATCAGATAGTTACTGGGAGTGTAGACCAAAGATAGCTACCAACATTCCAAATATGAAATCACATACACCATTTATCTAACTAAACTAATTTATTTCTAAATAATAAACCCTAGATCTTCAAGCAATGTGAAAGATAGAACAAAAGAACCATGCAAGATGAGATAACACAAAGGATTTCACCAGGAAAACCACAATGTCTCCAATTGTATTAATCATCAAATACTGCAACAATTTCAACTGTTCTGAATATGATATCTGCTTTAAGAAATTCTAAAACTCTAACTATTGCTCTTGCTAATCTCTACGATCAAAATCCTCTGAACTGTCCTACAATAAGGCAAAAAATGCCTATTTAACAAATTTCCCAGAACATGTCGGCCCAGCCAAACATTTTACAATAAAGATAAAAACCGCCAAAACAGGTCGGCCAAGGAAACAAACTAAGGCACACATTTAATGCCATCATCCAAGTCGGCCAAGGCACAATCCCCAAGGAAATCCGGTCCAATGCATGCCCTATGATAATAGGGAAGCACAAATCTCGAGATAAACATTAACCGCTGCTTCCCTTGTCCTTTCTCCGCGCTGGTGACCCTTGGACCTTCAAGAAAACTCCTTCCAACTCAGCAACAGGTGGCAATGGAAAAACTTTGAGCCGGCATTTAATTGACTCAATCCCCTCATTGGACCGCTCAATGGTCCCCTTCCAATCCTTTCTGCTGGTCAGGTATCTATCTATCACTGCCAAATATGTAGCCGCATCATCAAGCATATGGCCAGTGACAACCTCATCAGAATCCGGGGCATAAACCTCATGCCACCATTCCTTCAATTGATCCAAACTCAGGTACTTGGGAGCCATCTTATTCCTCCCTGTCATCACTTCAAAAAACGCAATGCAACCATCATAAATTGCAGTTAGGTCGGCATCAATGGCTTTTCTTCGTTTCTTTATCTTTTTCAGGGCTCCCTGCCTGATCTGTAATGCCTCGAACCATTCCCATGGTTCATCCAACCTGGAAGAAGGAAGAATTCCATCCTTGCCCAATTGTTCCCTGCCATGTCCCAGAATAATCTTTGTCTTCTGCAACAGAGAATCGACATCATTCATATCCTGAGAAAGGATACCCTCCATCAGCTCTTTTCCTTGGACTGCATCCTTGCCAACTGACAGGATCTCCTTAATAGCTTCATCCCCTTGTGTCCGAACACTCATCAACCAGTCCATGACAGCTTGTGTGGAAGCCTTCATCTTCTCTATGCCAGAAATTGTTTCCTTCGGCAGAAATCCGGGAGTAGAAGAGGAGGACGGATGGAGGGACTGTAGAGGTCTCATGACTTCTTCTAAGCTTTTCCTCAACCTTTCATTTTCCCTCTTCAATTCTCTCTTTGTCTGAGTCTCCTTCTTCAACCTATCCAGAATCACAGCACTTGACCCCTCGAATTCCTCAATGTCTTGTTCTAGGGAAGCTGGCCCAAGGTTAATGGTTTGGACACTGTAATCCTGGCCTACTACCTCCTCTCTTGTTTTATCTGCAGCAGGGGTGGCGATGTGTATTACACGGTTATGCACCTCATCCCTTTCCACCCGGGAAATTATCCTAGCTGCCTTCTTCCTTTTCCCCTTTCCAATCTGAGATAACATTGCATCCCAGTCGAGAGGAGTGTCCTCCACTATCACCTGTTTCTTCCTTGCTATTTCTTTTTCTAACCAGTCCGGGGCTACAGGGTCCGTCCGGATTCCTTCTGTGTCAGTTTTCCCCGGGTCTTCTGTGGCTTTCTCCTCTTCTGTTACTGCCACCTCAACTTCTCCTTCTTCTGTTGCCTTGTCATCATCTTTCTCTGGGGGTTGTTCACCTTGGTTCATCTCCTCAAATCGCAACTCAGGAAACACCGGCGATGGAGTTCCAGCGGGGATGATTTTCTCTGGTTCTGGAGATCCGCGGCCCTTCTCACTCTCCGAAGAGTCCTCGTACTGTACCAAAGGGGAAGTGTGCCCTTCCTCTGTCTCTACCTCGAGCCCGGCAGCCTCACTGAATAATGCCCCTTCCTCAAACGGCTCTGCTTCTCCGCTGATTTCCTGTTCATCCGGATTTACCGGTTCTGTTACACCCTGTGGAGGAGAGACAGGCTTGTCCTGTTCAGCAGCTGGCGATATTGGAGAAGAAACCTTTGGCTGTGCAGCATCCTTTGGGGACGGAGTTCTGGATCTTCTGGTGTACACTTTGGTCTTCTCCCCTCCGGAGCTTTCTACATCCACAACCGGAGGCTCATCCTCCGAAGTCGTTTGGCCTTTCTTTTTCGCCGCCCTGGTAGTTCTGGCTTTCTTGGGCGGTGGAGGAACATCCTCCTCCTCAGCTTTCTCCACCTCCTCCTCGTCCGAGGACCTGCTGATAGTCAGGGTCTTCCACCTGCGTTTGCCGATAGGTTTCCTTTTTGCTGCAGGTTGAGTCCCCTTAGGACTTCTAACCTTGATTTTGAAAGGAGAGGCCTTGGCTATTTTCCCTTTGGGGTCCTCTTCCCCGGATTCCTCTGAAGTGGACATGGGGTTAAGATTCCCCATCAGGTCGAAAGTGAGGGGAACATCGGCATTTTCCAACACCCAGACCTCATGTTTGATCCAAGCAAAGGTATATTTTAGCACCGGAGCCATTAAGTCCTCCAACTCTGTCACCTCAGGCTCATTCCAGTCAATATCCGCTACTGACCTATCCTTGATGGGTTCATAGACATGGTCCTGGACCAATTTTCCATCATCCTCCAGCTGATCGGGAATTAGCTTCACATTGTACTGCCTAATTGCCTCTACTGGCAGCCGGGAATACCTTTTCCTTCGTGCATCAAGGTCATCCTTGATGTTGACCCAGTAGTCCTCCAAGTCCTCCTTGTGCCTGTATTCCCGGGTAGCCCTTTTTTGTGCCCCTCCGGTGATGTCAAAATTCATTCTCTTTGAATGGAAAGAGAATCCATAGGCTGCCAATTCCTCACCTGCAGTGTGAGCTGATTGAATGGAAGGACACATCACATCTACGCCAATCCCAAGAGGGAAGTCACCTCCAAAACCAGTTTTATGTTTCTCCTTCTTGACCACCGTATCGAACTCACAAATTTGTCTTACGACCTCCAGTAGCACTATGTGGTCAGTGGGATACCTGGGCAATCTGTAGGGAGCAACGGGGCATCCATCAATCCGGAGATAAGTGAAAGTGGGGAACTGGATGAACCAGGCCCCATAATTCTTAATCAACCCCCTAGCCCCATCGGACAATCTGATGTGCTCCGCATTCTGAAGGGTCCGGGTAATGTGCATAGTGAAGGCATCATTGGCCCTCCTATAATCTCCGTGTCCGAGGTGCAATTCCGGATAGACCTCATAGATAATGTCCTGTCCAATAGTTCCTGCCGGAGTCAGTCCCTTATAGGGATAGGAGATGGCCAGTATATATATAACAAAGGAGGACATGGTGAACTTCTTTCCTTCCAAAACATTCCTCAGTTGCCTATCTATTTCCGCACTGATAAGTCCTGCCCAGTGGTAATTCGTTCCTTGGCCTATCTTGGTGATCACATGGACCATCCAACTTTCCAATACCCCGGCAGTTTTGAGTCCGGCCACCCTGCTCAACAGTGTGATGGCATCATAAATATCGGGCCTGAACTTCACCCTGTGCAACTGTTTGGGCAATTTAGAGTGGTGAGACTTGGGCTTCTCAAGCCATGAGTTAATAAGCTGTTGAGCCTTGACTGGCTCGTTCTCATAATACGTGCGATGTCAATGTTTAGGGGAGGCACGAAATCCGGCATGCTGCTGGACCTGTCCCTCGTACTAACTACCATCTGTGTGTCAAAGGCGTACTGCCTAGCACACTCCAAAATCAGCTCGTAACACTGGACTGCTGGAGGGAACCCTGCCACGTGTACCAACCCTGAGTTCATCATTCCTTGCCTCAATGCCGATTGGTCCTTCTCAGCTGTTCTCTGTTTGAATTCTTCGTAACGCCAGGCACCAACGTTGGTATCAGACACATCTGCCCACACGGAGGATATCTTACTCTCTGGGACCTGACTCTTCATGTCTAATCTCAACTTTTCTGTCTCGGAAACTGCAGATGCCCCCGCACCACCTTTGGACTTCCCAGCAGCAGCTTTGCTTGATTCAGCCTGCACATCCAAGAATTATTATTAGAATTTAATTATTAAGCTCATATCCATCCAAAAGGTTAGCATACATCACACAAATCCATTAAAACCAAATGCCAATTGCCAATCTTCCGAGATCCGGAGAAATCAAATAATCCGGGAAAATCGTATAATCCGGGAAAATACATTCGGGGCGGAATTCCGGAGAAATCCGACCCAGACGGACTCCTGCCACCAAAGCACTATTAGCCATGTAAATCATTAATATGCTCGGAAATCAAAGGAAAATCATCAATTTTACTCTTTGGCAATCAAGAAATAGGCATTAACAATCACTCCATCAATTCCCTCATCGAAATATACAAAAGAATGCAATCAGACAGGAAATCCGGAAAAATCCGAATGGGACGGACTTTCGCGGACGGCATCAAATGCACCGGAAATTAACCCTGCCCGCGGAATAAAAGGAAACCGGGAAAATCCGGGAGACCAGAAATTCCGCGACAGCCTCGGAAACCCGAAAAATGGCAAAACGTGCACCAAAACAGGAGTGACCACAAGATCTTCAATATCAAAGCTCGAATGAACCCAAAACCGACGACAATTACCAGACTCGAATATGCAAAGAGTGCCCAACACTCAAAAGCACTCAAAGGAAGGATCCCATACTAAAATGACGATGCCCTAAATCGAACAATCACATATCCGCCATTAGAACCAGAGCAAGCTTTTAGGGTTAAAGTATCAGTTCAGGATTTACCTAAAAGCCCTCTAATCCTCACAGGACGGGGAAGCCAACATAAAACGAGGCGAAAGTCATTCAAACACAGGATCAAATCATCGCTTTAACCGACACACCAAGAAAAACCCTAAATTCGCATGGTAACACATCCCGCACCCAAAACAATTAAGCAACACGACCCAGAATTCCGTCTAAAGTGTAAATATGCAATCAAGCGGATAAACGGAACTCATAGGGCACGAGAGATGAGCTTCAAATAAAAAAGACGGATCAAACCGACTGAATAAATACGACTCCCAAAGTCAAAATAAGAGCCGACCCCAAAATTCAACAACGCCCAGTATAAGAAAATCTCAAATCACCATGCAAACAAACGGAAGAGCGACGAATACATACCATGGAAAAAGACGAGCAGAAATTGAGCTTGGAAAATCAATCCACGTGACAACACGCCCCGGCAACGAGATACTGGCAGCAACACTCAAGTAATCCACGCGCAAACAATCCAAGATCAAACCTCGAAGCTCAAACGGAAGTTCTGAATCGCCAGAGCAGAAAACAAGGAAGCAATCGAAGTTGGAATGAATCTGAAAATACCCTAAATTCGCCCTTATACCCGTCTGAACCAAGATACCTCAGCCATTAATGCGCGAAAAGACGTTTCTGACAAGTCCGGAAACCCGTGCCCCAGGTGGAATTTCGGAGAATCCCAGAATGCACGGAGACACGGATTCCGCGGAAATGCAGGAACCGGGGAAATCAGGAAGATCGGGAATTTGACGGAATCCGGGAAAATCCGACTGGACCGGAAAATCCCGAAGTTAGGAAAAAACCCGGAATCGGAGAATTCGGCAAGAGACGGACAAGGAACCAGGGCCGGAGAAATCCGCCGGAGGCGGAGAATCCTGGATCCAGGTGAAAACCCGGACTTGGCCAAAAGCTTAATTCCAATCAATACCAACCCCAAGGCAAGGGTGAAACCAGCGAAACCAACATGTCAAGACCCCAAAATGATAAATCCAATAAAATCAAAGGTCAAAGACACAATGAAGAAAGGGGGTCCCCCACTCCAAGTGGGGCGTGTGTGCAAGAACTGCACAACAGAACTTACGTCTCTTATATCTTTCAAACTATACATCCAAAATAACTAAAATCTTGATCATAGATGCACAAAATAGGTAGGAACAACATATTATCATTGTATAAGAAAATTCTATCATATGAGAAAATGTGGACCAAAATACCGGATTAGGATATCTTCATTCTACTCACCGAATTAGAGTAAATATCAACATTCAGTGTTGACATCAATTACAACACATTAAGGGGTTCCTTCTTCATTATTTCAACACTTGATACATATCTGGAACTTAAGCCAAAATCTGAGGAAGATGTCATAAAATTTTCCACCTTACACTTGGAAGGAATTGCTGATGATTGGTGGTACCATGGTTTGATCACTCAAGGCCACAAATTGATCAAATTTTATGATGATTTCAGCAAATTAGTTGAGAGATTTGATATAAGATATCCAGAAGAACATTTTAGAGAATTATCTCATCTCAAGCAAAAAGAAAGCATGGAGGAATATGTTACAAATTTGTAGAAGCTATTGGACATGGTAATTGATATCTTAGAGAAGAGACTCATAATCCTTTTCATATAAGGATTGGTAAAACAAATCAAGCGCTTGGTAAAGGAATTCCACCCCTCAAAACTTCAGGAGACTATCTAAAAGACTTTTTATCTAGATAATTTGGTTCCTTGGCAGAAATCAAAACCCTCAACATGGATTAAGACAAAAGGGATTTTTCATAAGAAGACTTGGACTAATAAAAAACTTACCCCCCTGCTACACCTAGGAAAAGTGATTTTGAAAACAAGAATGAGCTCAGGAGGAAGAAACTTTGTTTATCTTGCAGAGAGCCATGGGTTCTAGTACATAGGTGTCTCGGAAAGGGGAAAGTCCACTATATAGATTTCATCTCTGACAAACAATAAGATTTAGATGCGTCTAAATATTTTCATTATCTAGAAGATGTACCTCTAGAGGAAGAAGATAAGGAGAAGCATAGTCATGGTATTCTAGCATTTATATCCAGTGCTCATAGATACCATTCATTCAAGGTCTGGGGAGTCCTTGCAAGACAAAGAGTGATTGTCCTAATTGATGGAGGAGCTACTCACAAATTCATTGATGAGGGGCTTGTGAGAAGAAGGTTGGATGTGAAGAATTTTGAAGGGTTCACTGTCACTATGGTGGATGGGTATAACTTACCCTACAAGGAGAAATTTTGGAAGCTGGACATAACATTTGGAGATCATAAGGTTTGTGATAATTTATGTCATTGGTTTGGGTGAAATTGATGTGATTTTGGGTTTGCAGTGGTTACATTCAATGGGGGAGTACACCACAAACTACCAAATGATGGAGATCAAGTCAAAATCCAATGGGAAAGATGTGGTTCTAAAGGAAATTTCTAATGGAGTTCTACAAGTAGTATCATCCAGGAGAATGGAAAGGATCTTCTAGAAGAACCAAGTTGCTTGGATGGCTAGTTGTTTGGTGATTTCAAAAGGCCCTTTTGAAGGTAAGAATGGTCAAGTTCATATTTATATATAAAATATTTTGGATAATCATAGTCTAGTTTTTAGTGACATGCCTCCTAGATTGCCACTAGATAGAGGTTTCCATCATATCATAGAGCTTGAACTAGGATCAAATTCGATTATGACCACTCCTTAGTGGCATCCCCATATGTATAAGGATGAGATAGAGAGGTTAATAAAGAAATTGTTAGATATGGGCTACATAAAACCAAGATATAGCCCCTTTGCATCCTTTGTGGTGTTGGTAAAGAATGAAGATGGTACTCTTCAAATGTGCATAGACTACTGAGCATTGAACAAGAAGACCATTAAGAAATGATACCCCATACCAAAGATAGATGAGTAGATTGATGAACTACATGATGCAGTATACTTTTCAAAGATTGATTTGAGATTTGAATACCAACAGATCCGCATGAGGGAGGAAGATGTGTAGAAGACTACTTTACGATATCACTATGGGAATTTTGATTTCCTAGTTATGCCCTTTGGTCTCACCAATGCTCTGGAAACTTTCCAATCATGCATTAATCATATTTTTGGTAATCATTTGAGGAAGTTTGTATTGGTTTTCTTTGATGATATTTTGATCTATAGAAAAACATGGGAATAACATTTGAAGCACTTGGATATAGTCTTGGGAATCCTAGAACAATAGTCTCTCTTTGCAAATATGTCCAAATTTAAGTTTGGGGCAATTGATATATTATATTTGGGACATGCCATAAGTTCTAATGGAATTCAAGTTGATCAGAAAAATATCCAAGCCATCTTAGAGTAGCCTCCTCCCACAAATTTGTCTTAACTAAGAGGTTTCTTTGGACTTTGTAGCTATTATTGGAGTTTTTTTAAAGGATTCTCTTAGTCTATGGTGCCCCTCAATAATTTGACTAAAGAAGGAACCTTTTGAAGGGGACTACAGAAGCACAAAGGACCTTCAAGAAATTGAAAGAGGTAATGGCCTCTTGTCTGGTTCTTACAATTCTTGATTTTTCAATTCCATCTATTGTAGAATGTGATGCTTCCAATAAAGGGATTAGATTTTTTTCTCTCATAATGGACGCCCCATAGCATTTGAAAGTAGGAAATTGAGAGATCATGAAAAAGGATACCCCATAGATGATAAGCAGAATCTATCTATAATGCATGCCTTGGAGAAGTTCCAACAATACCTAGTGTTTAGAAGATTTATGGTCAAGATATACCATAACAATCTAAAATTCATTCTGAGTCAACAAAATTTGAATGAGAGGAAGCAAAAATGGGTTAGAAAACTATAGGAATATGACTTTGATATTGAATATATCAAGGGAAAGAAGAATACTATGGTGGATGCACTTTCTAGGAAACCTACATTATGCCATGTGTAAATCACATCAACTGACTAGAAGGATTCCCTCATGGAGGAGTATGATAAGGATCCTTTTTCTACCAGTGTCTGGGAAGGTATAGATAAGGATGATGGGTATGATATGGAGGAAGGCCTAGTACTATTCAAAAACCAGGTATCCTTGGTTCTAGGATCTAAGGTTAAGGAGAAGATATTGGAGTCTTATCATAATGTGCCAATAGCGGGGCACCCTTGATTCTACAAAACTTACCAAAAGATCAGAAAAAGGTTTGCTTGGAAGGGCCTTAAGGAGGATGTTAGCTCACATATCCTAGAAAGTGTCACATGCCAGTAGAACAAGGGAGAAAAATATTTTCTATTCAAATTACTACAGCCTCTTCCAATTCTGGAGCATAAGTGGGAAAGTATCTCCATGGATTTCATCATTGAATTACCCAAAGCTCAAGGAAAATACTACATCTATATTGTGGTGGATAGATTGAATAATTATGTTCATTTCTTTTCCATCTATAGTGACAATAAACCTCTGCAGTTTGCATGACTTTCCTTCAAGGAAGTTTTTCATTTGCATGGTTTACCTAAGAACATTGTCAATGACATAGATAGTTGTTTCTATTCGAAAAATTTGTCTCAACCTTGAAATTACATAAGGTATTGTTGATATGTCAATGTGGGGCGAACATAGGGGTACCACCACCTGAGGGGTTTGAGAGATCATCCCCTCAATGGGGTTTCAGGGGCTGCATGCCTCGGTGGGATCTCGGGGGCAGCACCCTCGAAAGCTAAATTTTATTTATATTTTATTATTATAAATCTAGACCATTCATCATTAGGTCTCAAATCAAACTGTCGATCTTTTGTTGGCTTAACTTTCCCTAGAAGGAAACCCCATTTTATGAGGGCGTTGTCTTATGACTGTGCATTGTGATGTATTTTGATATTTTGATAGTGGTTGTGTTGCCTTTGGATCTCTGGTTGGTGATACTCTTGTGAGAAGCTTGCTCTACAAGTATATTGTAATATTTGTGGTTTTTGAATTATATATGGGGTGAATTTTGGAGTATGGGACTTTTCTCCTAAAATGGTTTTCCCCCACATAAATCATTGTATCGTGGTATGCATGATATTTATGTTTGTTTTTATTTAAGTTTATATAACTAAAAATATTTATAAATTTTTGCATTATCCTCCTCTCAAGATTAGTGTAGGAAATTGTTACGCTACTTTAGCTTCCTTACAAGTGGTATCATATCTTGATCACCTTTGGTTTTAGTTGTGGGTTGTTGGGATTTTCGAACTAATCCATATTTTAGTGGGAGCTTGTGTAGAAGATACCTTGTGATCTTGTTGTAGGAATATTCAAATGGCAAGTTCGTTAGGTCAAATAAAGGTGGATAATTTTTTTAGAAATAATTTTGAAATGTGGAAGCTAAATATGGAGGATCTGTTGATAGATCGAGATCTATGGAATTCTATTGATGAGAAGGTTTCAAGGCCTGTAGATCCTAATTTTGTTTCTCAATATGATGTTGTGGACTGTAAAGCCAAGGGTCTAATCATATTTTTTTTGGTGGACTATTTTAATCAATTTCCATGAAGATACTTTTGCATAGAAACTATGGAAGAAGCTTGGTGAGATGTATCAAACCAAACCTTTAGTGAACAAGATTTTCTTGAGGAAGAAATTAAATTCCTTGAGAATGGAGAAGGGTGGATGAATTATAGACTAGTTGGAAGCATGCAATATGTTGGTGGATCAATTGGCATCAGTTGGTGTCAAAATGGATGAGGAGGATAAATGTCATATCTTTCTTTGTTCTTTGCTCTTTGCTTGATTCATGGGATTCTCTTGTTATGGCTATTGGGAGTACTTTTGTTATATTAGACTAAAGATGTGGTGGGTTCTTTGCTTTGTGAAGAGATGGTGAAGAAGGTATCTATCAGTGCCAAGGAGGCCCTAAAAAATGTTGGAAGACCTAAGAAAAAAGGAAAGAAGAATGAGAAGTGTGGTAAATTTGAGTCCAAGGGGAGATTCAAATCTCGTAGAAAGTCCAAAGTTACTTATTGGAACTATGGTAAGCATAGACATATTCATAAGGACTGCAAGGAAGAAATGAAGAAGAAAAAGAAGAAATTTGATTCTGATTCTAAACTGTCTGAGAAAAAAGATGGTGATGCATTCATTGCATCTTTGGAAACTCGTGCAGGTATTGATGCATGGTTAATTGAATCAAGTGCATCTTTCCATATGACCTTTAATAGAGATTGGTTTTCTCAATATGAAGAATTTGATGGAGGTATGGTGTACTTGGGTGATGATTCTTATTTAAACATTGTTAGTTGTGGTAAATTTAGAATCAAGTTTCTTGATGGTAGAATAAAAAGGATTAATGGTGTGTTGTGTATCCCTAAGCTAGCACAAAAAATTTTATCTGTGAGAAAACTAATAGATGTGGGTGTGCAGGTAGTTTTTTCTTATGTAGGATGCAAGATGGTTAGAGGTTTTATGGTGATTGTTAAAGGTGTTAGATATGAAACATTGTATAAGCTTGATGCATGCACTATTGAGTGCAATAGTACTTCTATTAAAAAAAAGTCTATGAAAGAGGTGAGGGTTTCATCTTATGCAAATGGTCATGGATTCTGGGTACCCAAGGGTGCTCTTTCTTCTGAATCAAAGTTACCTATAGAGAAAACTATGTTATAGCACTAAAGACTTGGCCACATCAGAGAAAAGAGTCTAAGGACCTTGAAAAATAAAAACCTTATTGAAGGGTTGTCTGATTGTAATCTTGAATTTAATTTCTATGAGCATTGCATTTATGAAAAATAAAATTGCATTCAATTTTACTCGAGTTGTCATAAATCTTGTGGTTTATTGGATCTTATCCATTCTGATGTGCTTGGTCCTGTAGATGTCCCTTCAATTGGAAAATTCACATATTATATTTCATTTATTGATGATTATAGTAGGACATGAGTATATTTTCTAAAGATTAAATATGAAATTTCCAGTCAATTCAAAGAATTTAAAGCAATGGTTGAGTTGCAGATTGGAAAGAAAATAAAATGTTTGAGGACTGATAATGGAGGTGAATTTTTCTCTAATGATTTTGATAGATTTTATAAATATTGTGGTACTCATAGACAAATGAAAAATTTGTACTCTCCATTGCATAATGGAGTTACATAAAGAATGAACAGTACACTGATGGAGAAAGCTAGGAGTATGTTGAGTGGTGTTGGTCTAGAACAAAGGTTTTGGACTAAAGTTGTTGCCACTACGTGTTACCTGATTAATAGGTCTCCTACATCAACTATTGTTGATAAGATACCTATAGAGTCATGGTCAATTCACAATCCTTCATTAAGAAATCTTAGAGTTTTTGGTTGTGAAGCATATGCACATGTTTCAAAGGAGAAGCGAACAAAGTTGGAGAAAAAAGTTGTAAAATGTATCTTCATCACATACAATTATGGTGTGAAAGGGTACAATCTTTGGGATCTTATTGCACAGAAGGTACTATATAGTAGAAGTGTTATTTTTAGAGAAACTAAGCCTTCTTTTATTACATTGCAACCAAAACAAAGTAAACACGAGGATGTGGTTCAACTTCCTGTTGAGATTATTGAGTCACAGTCCCTAAAGATGCAGTCTTCAATGCAAGACCTTTTCCATGAAAGATAATCAACCACACAGAAAGTGTTCGAACTTAGGCATGCACAATAGAGATTCTATATTGATCTACATTATGAGATTGGATAATTACAAATGTACAAATGCCCTGAATATATAGGCATAAGATAAAACCTAAGATGCATGAGATGTTGCCATGTCATGATCTAACAACATGTGACAACATGTGAACCCTATCTAGGAAATTATTAAATGTTGAGATAATTTCTAGAAGGACAACTCATCTTCTAGAAGGAATCTTATCCCTACAAACAAGGAAGGGGACATTACCCCATTATTAAATGATTTATTAAAATGCAACCTAGGACTAAGTGACCTAAGTTAACTTATGCTAGTGTAATAAATAATTAATTACACTAACACCCCCCCATAAGTTCAACTTAGGGAGAAAATGCAATGATTATGCAGAGATGATGATGATGGGTCCTAGCTACGAGGCCATGTTAGGTACCCATTTACATGAAAAGATGCAAAATTTCCCACAATCGGAGAAAAGGGAAAAACCCAATGGGAACAAAACCCCTCTCCAAAAAGGAGAAGAAAAAGAAGAATAGTGAGATAGGATGGGAAGGATGGAGGACTCCTAAATACCCCCCAAGTACACCATCTGTCACATGGATACAAAACAATCAATGGCCCCCCATAAGAGGGAAATAGAGAGACTATATAGCCCCCCCAGAAGATGTGATCACTTGCAAAAATGGTAAGTGTTTAAAGACAAAACAAGATCCAATGTCGACAAAAAACTTGTCTCCCTTTCGGAAGAAACAAAACCAAGTGCAAGTGTAGGGATGCTTCCCATTCTGGATAGGAATTGAAGGTAGGATGAATATGGATGTTGATGATGTCTCTGAACTCTAATCGTGTGTCTCCTTGCCTGAAGATGAAGATGCCACAATCAACTTAGGTACATGCCTAATCAATGAAGAAGGTGACAAACTAGGACGTGCAAAAACTGATACTGAACAAGATCCAAAGATAGATATAATGAATGTGATGGAGACTTGATATCCCCCCTAAATGAAGTGCCCTCAAAACCACTAAAATAATTCTGAAGCCAATCCAATGGTAGATGCTGAGAAAACCTCAAATCTTGAATGGAATGATAGGGAAGAAGTCTCATAGATGAAATCTCTAAAGAAAAACCAAGTACCTCCAAGATAGTCTCCCAATCAAGGTCGAGACAAAGGGATTTGGAGACTCAAGAAAACTCTGCAAAGTGGAATCTGAATAGAGGAGTGATATCCCCTCAAGAATGTCCTCCAAACCTGTAGAAGTAGCCAAGTGAGTGATACCTGAAATGAAGCCATCCTGTGATGCCAAGTCTGGAAAACTGAATGTGTCCTGATGAATGATGATGGTGGAAGCCTCAATCAATGACTCTAGACAAGGAATCACTGAATGTGAAGGGATACCAACTATCTCTGATGGAGAAGAAGCATCAGAAGTAACCTTGTCAACCTCTTCGGAAGATTCAAGGAAATCAACCTCCTGCACAACAATATCATCATCGGGTACCTGATCTGAGAAATGACATTTTGAATCATGACCATCGAGGAAGAGTGGAGAATCTAAATCTCCATATATCTCCCAAATCTTAGCCCAAAGGATATGAGGACAATCACAATGATCAATAGAACTTAGAACATCACAATCAACTTACATAGCAATGATCTCCAAGACTGTGTATTTGTTGCAACTCCAAGAAAATTCATGAATACCTTCACTCAGATGGGGAACTATTCCATATAGATGAGGCAATAGATCAAGTGATTAGAGATGGTGGACGATCCCATCTCACCATTGCTTATTGTTTCCCTTGTGCAACATAACCAAAGGAGTATATGCAATCCCCATAATGAAATTTCTCCAAAAATACAAAGACAAATGACCTTCAACAGTAAAGAAATACTTCCAAGGATGATGTACAATTGAAGTGATGCCACCCAAATCAAAAAATCTCTTCCCAAGCTTTAGGATATCCAAGTTATTGAACAAATGCACCAAATTAAAAAAATCAATACAAGAGTACTTGGAGCTAAAACTGATCAAGGGGTCTAGATTGATGAAAAAAGATCTGAAAAATCTTCCTGATGTTGCTAGAATCACCGAAAACCGATGAACCATTGTGAAGATATGAGCCTTTATGTCCAAATTAGGGTTTTTTCTTCAATTGAGTATAGAAAATTTTGTAAGAAAAAATTTGTAGAATGGATGTCACCATTGGAAAGTGCTCGTAATTCCCTTTCTGATGGTATCTCATTTGTTGATTTTTGATACCCTGGTTGAAAGTTATGATAAAATGAAAAAAAATTCCTAGATGAGGCACTCTGCAGGCTAAATAGGAGCAAAAGATTAGCCCCTGGGCACTAGCACCTAGTCGGCGATATGACCTAGGTGGAAAAAGTGAAAAAAAAAACAACGCCCACGGATAGGGTGGTGGCAGGGCTGAAAACATCAGGCAGAGCTGCTAGGGCGGAGTGGTAATTAGCAACCGATGGTAGGGCAAGGCATTGGTGGCATTGCTTCATATAGTAGAGCCCATGGATTTGATTTGACCACCGGCTTGAAATTATGGGTCAGTTGGCAGAGATTGACGGTGGAGATATGGGCGGTGGAAATGTTGGTCGGCACGGGAAGGAGCTCAGGCTGGTTACAAATCCCGATGATGAGTACCACTACCGATGTGATAGCGAACCGGGTAGAAACCAACAAGCGGCTGATAACCCAAGGTTGATGTGATTGGGCCGATCTGGGTATGAAGTCCTCTCCTGAAGACTTTGAAAAAAAATTGACAACAATTTTTTTGATTTGATTTTTTATTATTGCCAAAGGAAAATAAAAAATCAAGGAATATGTCAATGAAATCTGCAAATGCTGACGGGAAAAAAATACAATGCTGATGATTTTTTAAAAATCAAAACCCATAATAATATGTCAATGGAGAAATACAAAAACCCTGTAGATTTAACAAATTAATTCCATATGTTGACCTATGATTAATAATTGTAGTCATACAAATTATTTTTTCTGCAACTATAGGAATATCCCGAATAAAAAAAATTTCCAAAAATATATAGATAAATGCCCTGATTGTTTTTTGAAAAAAAGGCCTACGACTAAAAAAAAATTCCTTAGAGGACAACTGACTGGGGTGATCTTTTTACAAAAAAATGTACGGATAGTACAATTGATTTTGCAAACCCAAATACCTTTGATGGCTCCTGGGTTGATTTATCTAATTTTGATGATTAGATAGGCGATCCTTGGATTTCAGGGCCTTTTGAAGACAATGGCGAACTCGGATCTAACTCTATCTACTTCAGAAATCATCTTGGTCCCTGGGTGGAGTCAAGTAGCCTTCAATGGAAACCTTCAAGCCTGCAAAGAATCTTGCACACCAACTTTCTTGATCAAGGGTTGATGTTTCACTAGACAAGCTTTGATACCATGTTGAGATTATGGAGTCATAGTCCCTGAAGCTATAGTCTTCAATGCATGACCTTTGCCATGAAAGATAATCAACCACATAGAAAGTGTTTAAACTTAGGCATGCACAATGGAGATTCTATATTGATCTACATTATAAGATCCGATGATTACAAATGTACAAATGCCCTGAATATATAGGAAAAAGAGAAAACCTAAGATGCATGAGATGTTGCCATGTTTCATGATCTAACAACATGTGACAACATGTGAACCCTATCTAGGAAATTATTAAATGTTCAGATAAGTTCTAGAAGGAAAACTCATCTTCTAGAAGGAATCTTATCCCTACAAACAAGGAAGCAGAAATTACCCCATTATTAAATGATTTATTAAAATGCAACCTAGGACTAAATGACCTAAGTTAACTTATGCTAGTGTAATAAATAATTAATTACACTAACACTTCCTTCTACACCTAATAAAGTTGAATCGAGGCCCATAGATAAACAAGAAGTTGAGGAGAGCTCATCTAGCTCCAAATCTTCAGAAGAGGAGGAAGAACCTCCAACTCAGCTTGTTTGTAGGTCTACAAGGCATAGAAAACCACCTAAAAGCTATTCACCTGATGATTGGAGATGTATTTTTTCTTTGAATACTAACATGGATGAACCTAGATCGGTAGAAGAGGCATTAGGTATAAATGATGCAAAATATAGGAAGATTGTTATGGATGAAGAAATGATAGCTTTGAAAAAGAAGGATACATGGGATCTTGTACCATTTCCTGAAGGATGAAAACCCATTGGTTGCAAATGGGTGTTCAAAAAAAAAAATAGTTCAAATGGAGGTATTGAGAAGTACAAAGTGAGGTTGGTTGCAAAAGGTTACTCTCATGTTGAGGGTGTTGATTATGGTGAGATATTATCTCCTGTTGCAAAAATGGCATCCATTATATTTCTACTTTCTATTGTTGATGCTTATGATTTAGAGGTTAAGAAAATGGATGTGAAAACCGCTTTCCTTCATGGTGACTTAGAGGAGGATATTTATATGATAGAGTCAAAGCACTATGTGGTGAAAGGTAAAAGTAAACTAGTTTGCAAATTGAAGAAATATGTGTATGGCCTAAAATAGAGTCCTAGAATGTGGTACTATAAATTTGATATATATGTGTTGAGTTTTGGATTTGAGCATTCTAAATTAGATCGTTGTGTTTATTATAAAACTGATGGTGATCATTTCTTGTTTATTGCATTATATGTTGATGATATGATATTTATTGGCAAAGGGAGAGGTATGATTTCAGAACTGAAATCTCAACTTGCTGCTAAATTTGAAATGAAAGACCTTTTTGCAACTAGACACATTCTTGGGATGGAAATTAAAAGAGATAGAGTGAACAAAAAGTTATGGCTTGGCCAAAGTAAGTATGTCAATTCAATTTTACAGAGGTTTGATATGTAGGATTGTAGACCATTGTGTGTTCCTATTTTAGTTGGAACAAATTTATTTGTTTCAAATTGTCTGACATCCCCATCAGAGATGGAAGACATGAGTAGATTTTCTTACTAGAGCGCAGTTGGAATTTTGATGTATGTTATGGTTTGTATAAGACCAAACATTTCCCAAGTAGTGGGAGCTTTTTCTAGATATATGTCTAATCCTGGTAGAGTTCATTGGGATGTAGTTAAAAGAGTCTTTAGATATTTACGCGGTACCTCAGATTGTTCCTTGTGTTATCATAGTAACTTGACTGAAAATGAGATCTCCCTTGATATTCATGGTTATGTGGATTCAGACTAGTAAGGTGATATTGATAGTAGACAATGCACCAATGCTTATGTGTTAACTTTATTTAGTGGTGCAATTAGTTGGATTAGTAAGTGATAAGCTATGGTTGCTTTGTCCACTACTAAAGTTGGGTATATGGTAGCTACTCATGATTGTAAAGAATCCATTTGGCTTAAGAGATTGTGTTCAAATATTAGAATAAAACAAGGTGTAGTGATAATTTAATATGATAGTTAGAGTGTGATATGTTAGTCTAAGAACCCAACATTTCATGCTAGGACCAAGCACATTGATGATCAATATCATTTTGTTAGAGATATGGTTGAAGATGGTAGGGTGAAGTTGGTTAAGGTAGAGACTTTGATGAATGTTGTTGATTATTTAACTAAGCCTATGAGCACATAGAAGTTCAATTGGTGTTCAAAGACTATGGGTATTTCAGCCCCTAGCATTTAAGAGATGATGTTTATACACCCTCTGGTTACTCTTGCAAGGTGTTTGACAAGTGGGAGATTCGTTGGGAAAATGTGTTTCAACCTTATAATTTCATAAGGTACTTTTGATATGTCAACACAGGGGGGCATAGGGGGTACCCCCTTGCAAGGGGTCTAGGGGCCACATGCCCCGATGGGGGCTTGGGGGTAGCACCCCCAAAAGCTAAATTTTATTTATATTTTATTATTGTAAATCTAGATCATTGATCATTAGGTCTCAAATCTAATAGTCAATATTTAGTTGGCTTGAATTTCCCTAAAAGGAAACCCTATTTTATGAGGGTGTTGTATTATGGTTGTGCATTGTGATGTATTTTGAGAGTCTAATAGTAGTCATGTTGCCTCTGGATCTTTGGTTGGCAATACTCTTGTGAGAAGCTTGCTCTGCAAGTATATTGTAATATTTCTAATTTTTGAATAATATATTCAGAAGATTTTGCAGTGTGTGGCTTTTCTCCCGAAAGGTTTTTCCCCACGTAAATCACTATGCTGTGGTATGCATGATATTTATTTTTATTTTTGTTTAATTTTTTGTAATTGAAAATATCTATAGTTTTTGCATTATCCTCCTCTCAAGACTAGTGTAGGAAGTTGTTCTACTATCTTAGCTTCCTTATAGTTTCCTCAGCACCTTTTGGAAGGATCTATTCCATCTGCTAGGTACTAAACTCATCCCTATCACAAGTTATCATCCACAAACCGATGGGTGAACCAAAATTGTAAACAAGTAGTTAGAAGGATACTTGAGGAAATATGTCACCAATTAGTAGGTGGTCTAGATCAAATGGTTGCATTTGGGAGAATATTGCTACAACATAACTCATCACTTCCATTGGCATGTCTCCATTCAAAGCCCTCTATGATGCAAGAGCATCTAGGAAAATCAAGCTATCCAACACACCAATAAGGATTCCATTTTCCTATGTTATTTTGGTTATTTTAATTTTTGTTTTGGTTTCAATTTTGGCTTGCAGGAAATAAATTAATTGATTTAATCTCCTTTACCAAGGATGATATTATGAAGGTTTAATGCCCAGTAAATGAAGGGGTAAAATGAGCTAGTTTTAATTATTTCAAAGAAATTAAAATTGGAGATTTTATTGAAAGCCCAATGGGAATGACCATATGTCTTTTCCTCATAAATGGATTCATTTGTAACTCCCATTTGGTATTTCCATGCATGTATTTGAAGTTGGGCACCCAGGTAGTGGAGGAAAATCGGGTGTAGTAAAGAATTATTTTTAGCTTGAATCATTGAATGTTTACAAGTGGGGATGAAAGTGGAGAGTTGAAGAAAGGCTATGCCCTAATTTTTGGGCATGTTCTTGATGTTTTTGTAGCAGGTTAAATGTGAAATCCAACACCCAGATGATGAGAATAGCTGAAAAGTTGAAAGGGGAAAGGAAAAATGAAGAAAAGTGAAGGAAAATACAAAGCTTATCATTCATAGGCATCCATGAGGGAAGAAGAGATTATTTGCAGCTGTTATGTGTTGCTAAGAGTTGCTTTTTTCCATTTCTAGAGATTTTTTGTATTGCTTTTCTTGTAGGATGAAAGAAAAATGTACCCAATTTGATCGGGAGTGTTGATTTAGAATCAGAGTACATTGTAATAGGAGATGTTTGTGAATTTCAATATTTTTTCAGATTTGAATGAAATAATATGTTTACTTTCCATTAAAAGTGCTTTTTGCTGCATTTTCATTATTCTAAATAATTTAAGAGTGTAGATTTAGGGCTACAACAATTGACAGTCTCCACATACTCTTGATTGATGGCTACATCAAATGTTATCATGGCATGGCATGAAAAGTAATTGCGGAAAAAAAAAAATAATGAAATTCGAGAAAAGTTGTTTGAAGGGGTCCAAGCACTAGTGTTCAAAAATTATTTTTCAAGGTTTTGGGGTTGATTTTTCACATGGTTTCATTGGTAAAAAAAAAATTGATCTTCCTTTATTCTTGTAGATGAAGGTGGGAGCTCTTAATGTACAATTTTTTAGGGAAAATGGAAGGTTTTTACATATTTAAAATTGATGTTGAACAGTGGTATGTCGATAGTTTTCTCTGCACATAATTGTATGGTTGATGATTTGCTTTTCAAAACTTTTTGGGTTTTCTTATTCTCCTTGTGAGAATTAATTTTAAGGTGAATAAAAATAATTAAGTGTGGTGGTTGTGAAGATCAACACCTCATTTTTGGGTCTTGGTCTTCGACTGCATCAAATGGTATCAGAGCCAATTTGCTTTCTGGTAAATTTGTTGAGATTAAGAGCGTGAGGCAAGTATTTGAAAAAATGTATGGGAGACAAAGACAATGTTGGTGTAATTAATTAATTAATTATTACACTAGCATAAGTTAACTTAGGTCTTGCATTTAATCATTAAGTCCTAGGTTGCAATCATTTAATAAATGGGAAAATATTCCCTATCCTAGTTTGTGGGATAAGATTCTTTCTAGAATTTATCTCATCATTTAATGATCATCACCATTAGGGTTCACATGTTGTCACATGTTGTTAGATTATGACACATGTCAACATCTCATGCATATTAGGGTTTTCCTCTTGCCTATATATTCAAGGCATCTTGTACATTTGTAATACATCAATATATCAGATATCAAGATATCAATCAGATATCATATCATATCAATAGAATCTTTAATCAAGCATTCCATTGTTGCAACACTTCTTTTGTGGTTGATTATCTTTCATGGCTAAAGTCCTGCATTGAAGATTCTGGAGCTTCAGGGGCTGTGCAATTCATCATCTCAACATGGTATCAGAGCTAGTCCATTGAAACATCAACCCTTGATCTAGGAAGTTTGGAATGCGAGATTCTTTGCAGGCTTAGGGTTTTATTTTATAGGCTAGTTGGTTCTACCCAAGAGCCAAGCTAATTTCTGGTGCAGATTAGGCTCTCTCCGACCTCTCCATTGCGTCCAAAAGGCCTCAAAACCCATAGATCGCCTATCCATTCATCAAAATCGGAGACATATCATCTGGGAGCCTATGAGGTACATCTTAGGGTTTGCATTTTTTGTACAAATCCGTACATATTTGCAGAAAAAATCATCCCTGTAAGTCCTCCATCAAGGCAAATTTTTTTAGAAAAAAAAAAAAAATTGGCTATTTTTGGGGCAAATTTTTGTATAGTTTCGGCAAAAATTACATTCACTGCAGAGTTCGACCTGCAATTAAAATCAATGGTCGACATATTTATTTTTTTCTGGGCATATAGTTTTGGCTTTTACCACCGGTCGGTATTTTCTATTGGCAATTTTTTATTTAAATTTAAATTGCATTGCAATATTTAAATTTTTTCCTGCGTCGACATCACCTGACCAGTCTGCGGACTTCGACTACCTATCTCCCGGCCACATGCTCCTGTCGTCGGCATCTTTCATGGCCGCTCCATTCACTGGCATCCGTCACCGACTGTCACAGATTTCTTGCCATCCACCGCTCTCTGTTCCGGGCACCGGCATTACCGACGACACCGAACACCGGCCACCATCCGTCGGGTCTTGCATTGACCGTTGAGTTCTCCCGATGACCACCCGACCACCATTTTTTTGTCCGCCATCGCAAACTCCGACCAACATATATGCCCCCGCCCCAGTCCTATCCATGATCGAGGGCCCCAGCTTGTCTCCGGTGGTGACTCTGCCCACCGGCCGTGCCACCACTGCTCCTGCCGCCTTCGCGCTGCTTCGACGCTGCCATCTGGGCGGTGCTTATTTTTTTCTGCCGACAGCCCCACAATCATATCAGCGACCGGGGGCCACTTTTTTTTGCCCTAAGGTGCTAATTTTTTGCACCTGGTTAGCTAGCATCAATCAAATTGCATTTTTTCTTTTGAAGGCCATATCTTCGTGCCACGATATCAAAAATTTGCAAAAAAGATATCGACAGAAAGAGAATTTAGAGCACTATCTAGTGGTGCCATCTATTTTGCAAGATTTTTTTGCTATTCAATATTCAAGTCAACTGAAGTCAAACCTCTCTTCTGGACTCAAACGCACACATCTTCGCATCAGATTGTCAGATTTTGGTGATTCCAGTGACATTCGAGAGATATTTCAGTGCAATTTTTTCATCAGTCCAGTCTTCTTCTTTGGTTTCAACTCTAGGTTTTTTTTTTTTTGGTTTTTTGATTCTTGGACATCCTGAAGACTGAAGTAGAATTTGTTGATCTCAGAGGCATCTTCTCAGTTGCATATCTATTTGGAAGTCTTCTATTTTCTGTTGAAGGTCAGTGTCTTTGATTTTTGTGGAGAAATTTTTGTCATGGGGCTTGCATATTATTCTCCTCTAGTTATGTTGCACAAGGGTAACTATTCACAATGGCGAGATGGGATCTGCCACCATTTTCATTCACTTAATTTGTTGCCATATCTATTTGGTATAGTTCCTCATCCGAGTGAAGGTATTCATGAACTTGCTTGGAGTTGCAGTAGGTACACTATTTTGGAGATTCTTGAGATGCAAGTTGATTCTGATGTTTTGAGTTCTATTGATCATTGTGATAGTCCTCACATTCTTTGGATTAAGATTTGGGAACTATACGAAGATTCAGATACTCCACCATTCCCCGATGATCATGCTTCAAAATGTCATTCTTCAGATCAAGTACCACATGATGCTATTGTTGTGCAGGAAGTTGATTACCTTGATCTTTCCGAAGAGGTTGACAAGGTTCCTTTCAGTGCTTCTTCTTCATCAGAGATAGTTGGTATTCCTTCACATTCAGTGATTCCTTGTCCAAAATCATTGATCCAGGCTTCCACTATCATCATCGATCAGGACACATTCAATTTTTCAGACTTGACATCACATGATGGCTTTGTTTGAGGTATCACTACCTTGGCCACTTCTACAAGTTTGGAGGACATTCTTGAGGGGATATCACTCCTCTATTCAAATCACACTTTGGAGAGTTGTTTTGAGTCTCCTCATTCCTTTGTCTCACCCTTGATTGGGAATTCAGAGACTACATTGGAGGCATTGAGTTTCTCTTCAGAGATTTCATATCCGAGACTTCTTCCCTGTCATTTCATTAAGGACTTGAGGTTTCTTCAGCATCCACCATTGGATTTGCTTCTTCCTAGCAGGAGATTTGTGGTTTGGACATCTTCGTTGCTTCATACTTCTTTTAGTGGTTTTGAGGACACTTCATTCAAGGGGGGCTATCAAGTCTCCATCACATCCATCATATCCATTCTATCTTTGTCTTTGGATATTGTTCAGCATCAGTTTCTGCATCATCCTGATTTGTCACCCTCTTCATTATTTGGGACTATGGCATTTTCATCATCAGGCAAGGAGACACTTGAGCAGAGTTCTGAGACATCATCATCCATGTTCATTCTTCCTTCCTTCAATTCCTATCCAGAATGGGAAGCATCTTTGCACTTGCAATTAGTTTTGTTTCTTCCGAAAGGGAGACAAGTTGTTTGTCGGCATTGGATCTTGTTCTTTCTTCAGACACTTACCTTTTTTGCAAGTGATCTCATCTTCTGGGGGGGCTATTTTTTCTCTCTCTTTCCTCCCTATGGGGGGGCTTTTTATTGTATTGTATCCATATGACAGATGGTGTCCTTGGGGGGTATTTGGGAGTCCTCCATCCTTCTCGTCCTATCTCACATTTCTGCTTTTTCATCTCCTTTTTGGAGAGGGGTTTTGTTCCCATTGGGTTTTCCCCTTTTCTCCGGTTGTGGGATATTTTTTTGCATCTTCATGTACATGGGTACCTAACATGGCCTCGTAGCCGGGACCCATCATCGATCATCATCTCTACATAATCATTGCATTTTCCTCCCTAAGTTGCACTTATGGGGGGTGTTGGTGTAATTAATTAATTAATTATTACACTAGCATAAGTTAACTTAGGTCTTGCATTTAATCATTAAGTCCTAGGTTGCAATCATTTAATAAATGGGATAATATTCCCTATCCTAGTTTGTGGGATAAGATTCTTTCTAGAACTTATCTCATCATTTAATGATCATCACCATTAGGGTTCACATGTTGTCACATGTTAGATTATGACACATGTCAACATCTCATGCATATTAGGGTTTTCCTCTTGCCTATATATTCAAGGCATCTTGTACATTTGTAATACATCAATATATCAGATATCAAGATATCAATCAGATATCATATCATATCAATAGAATCTTTAATCAAGCATTTCATTGTTGCAACACTTCTTTTGTGGTTGATTATCTTTCATGGCTAAAGTCCTGCATTGAAGATTTTGGAGCTTTAGGGGCTATGCAATTCATCATCTCAACAGAAAATGTTTGATGATGAGGAAAGTTTTGTAACTCCTATCCTCTAGCAAAGATAAATTTGGGTAGAAGGTGTAGAGTTCCTCCACTAAGAGAGTGGGTAGAGGAAGCATCTTCCAAAATCTTTGTTAGGTAGAGGGTAGTGTGGTGTGAGAAGTTTTGTTGCAAGGAGTACTTGTAACTATAGAGGGGCTTATGAGTCTTTGAAGATGTATTTGAAGAAGAAGACAAGATGGGTCATGAGAAGACCTATGAGGATTTTATCTATGGAAGAGTGGAAAGAAAAGAGGTTTACAAGATGGTTTATTGGATAATTAAAGAAGATTGAGGCTAGATTGGATGTGATAGAGATGGAGAAGCAAAGGGGACTTAAAGAGGCTAAAAGAAATCATGAAAAAATATTTAAGTGAAAAGGGTTTGATGGCTAATGAAAGGTGTAAAGTTAAAATAAATGATGATAGGGTCAAATGCTATCCAGAAGAAGGAGAAGAGTTAGATATCTCTCATAAAATAGAGAGATTAGGTAAAGAGGGAAGCAAGAAGAAATATGAAAAGATGCATTTCTACAATCCTCTAATGGGAAGATTATGGAAGAAAGAACATGTGGAAGAAACCCACACAAATAAATATGAGGGAGATCAAGAAAAGAAGAGAAGCATAAAGAAAGAATGGACGGAGGAAAATAAGAGATTTGGAAAAGAGGGCAGCAAAAAGAGGAAAGGGAAAACACAAAGTTACATCCCTATAATTGAAAGAGCATGGAAAGATGAACATGTGGGAGAATCCCACATAGTTATCATAGAAAGAAAGTGACAAAACAAGAGAAACAAAGAGGAGAAATGGAGAAAGAAAGAAGAAAAAATGGTTATAGTGGACTGTAGTATTTTTGAAAACTTAGTTTTATTAAAAGGTGTCTTGATTGCGGGGATTAAAGAGGAAAAACTAAAGTAGAAGATGAAGGTATCAAGGATGTGGAAGAAATAATTTGTGATCAAAAGGTTGGGGCAACAACAAAGAAGCAAGAAAACACATAGGTAAAGGTTCCTTTTTATGATATTTGTGCAAATGATTTTGATGTTGAGTTGCTTGCAAATGAATTTGATAAACTCATAGATATGGAAATGAGTGAAAATAATTGCATTGATGAAGAAGAAGAGAGTGATTTTGTAAGGATTAAAAATGTTCAACTTGCAATAGAGTTTGGTCTTAACAAGAACATGGAAAAAGTTCAAAATTTGGGACAACAATGTGAAGAAGAAAACATTGAAAATATTGCAAATGAAAGGAGTGAAGGAGCAACAGAGAATAATGAAGAAGATGGCATACTTTAGTAGGTTGAAGAAGCTGAAAATAAATGGCTTATATTGACAAAAGGTGAGAAAATGTTACAAAGGAAGTTGATAAGATAAAATCTGGTCTCTATGAAATGTTTGATGAAATTGATTTACATGTGAAGGATAAGGAAAATAGAAATATTGAGAAGGATGTTGCAGTAGTAGGGAAAGAGGAAAATGTAAAGGTAATTGTTGATTTTTCACATATGGTCAAGGTTGATTTTTGTTTGAACGAAATGATTATAAAATGTGAAGAAAGAAAAGTGGAAGAGTGCAGCAATACAAAGCTACAGGAAGGTGTTATTGATTTTGCCAAAATTCATGAAAGTGAGGGATGTGATCAAATTAAATTTATTGATTTTTGTGATATTAATAGCATTTATTTAAATGTAGATGATGATGATGATAATGAGATAGGGTGCGAGGATGAACCAGGGTATGGTCAGGTAGATTTCATGAGAGGTAGAAAGAGAGGAAGGATGAAAAAGGGAAGAGATAAAAAGATGATAAGTAAGGTAAAGAAGAAAGAACAAGAGAATAAGGAGAAAATTTGGATCCAAAATAAGCATTGAATCTTTAAATTTTCATGATTTTTGACTCATTAAACATTTCTTCTTACCCAAAGTGTTTGATGCAGAAGCATCTAGGAAAATCAAGCTATCCAACACACCTATAAGGACTCCATTGTCCTATGTTATTTTGGTTATTTTAATTTTTTTTTGGTTTAATTTTTGGCTTGTAGGAAATAAATTAATTGATTTAATCTCATTTTCCAAGGATGAGATTATGAAGGTTTAATGCCTAGTAAATGAAGGGGAAAAATGAGTTAGTTTTAATTGTTTCAAAGAGATGAAAATTGGAAATTTTATTGAAATCCTTAGGGGAATAACCATATGCTTTTTCCTCTTTAATGGAGTCATTTGTAACTCCTATCTGGTATTTCCATGCATGTATTTGAAGCTAGGCACCCAGGTAGTGGAGGAAAATTGGGTGCAATAAAGAATTATTTTTAGCTTGAATCATTGAATGTTTGCAAGTGGGGATGAAAGTAGAGAGTTGAAGAAAGGATATACCCTACTTTTTGGGCATGTTCTTGATTTTTGTGCAGCAGGTTGAATGTGAAATCCAACACCCAGATGATGAGAATAGCTGAAAAGTTGAAAGGGGAAAGGAAAAATGAAGAAAAGTGAAGGCAAATCCAAAGCTTACCATTCATAGGCATCCATGAGGGAAGAAGATATTGTTTGCAGCTATTATGTGTTGCTAGGAGTTTCTTTTTCCCATTTCCTATAGGATAAAGAAAAAAGTACCTGATTTGATCAAGAGTGTTGATTTGGAATGAGAGTACATTGTAATAGGAGATGTTTGTGAATTTCAATCTTTTTGTAGATTTGAATGAAATAATATGTTTACTTAATGTTAAAGGTGATTTTTGCTACATTTTCATTCTTCTAAATAATTTAAGAGTGTAGATTTGGGTCTGCAACAATTGAAAGTCTCCATAGACTCTTGATTGATGGCTGCATCAAATGGTATCAGAGCATGGCATGGAAAGTAATTGGAAAAAAAATGGAATTTGAGAAACGTTGTTGGAAGGGGTCCAAGCACTAGTTTTCATAAATGATTTTTCATGGTTTTGGGGTTGATTTTTCACATGGTTTCACTGGTAAAAAATATTGATCTTCCTTCATTCCTATAGATGAAGGTGGGAGCTCTTAATGTACAAGTTTTAAGGGAAAATGGAAGGTGTTTACATATTAAAAATTAATGTTGAAGAGAGGCATGTTGATAGTTTTCTTTGCACATAAGTGTATGGTTGATGATTTTCTTTTCAGAACTTTTTGGGATTTCTTATTCTTCTTGTGAGAATTAATTTTAAGGTGAAGAAAAATAATTAAGTGTGGTAGCTGTGAAGATCAAAACCTCATTTTGGGGTATTGGTCTTCAACTACAACACTGTATGCAGATGATGGATTAACCTTTGCAAAATCATTCCTCATAGATAGTAGAGTTCTGGCAACAAGTGATTTGGTTAATCAAAGTCAAAACATAATAAGAACTCTCAAGGATCACCTGTAAGTTGCTCAAAATTAGAAAAAGATGTATGCAAATAAAAAATGCATAGAAAGAACATTTGAGGTGGGAGATATGGTGTTCATCAAGTTGCAACCATATAGATAGACATCCATCAAGAAAGGAGGATCCGACTCAAGCCTAAGTTCTATGACCATACAAGATAATTTGAAATGTTGGAGAAGTTTCTTATGAAGTTGAGCTCCTGATAGATATCAAAATCCATAATGTCTTCCACGTCTCATTCGTGAAGAAGTTTTTTGGATTGAATATATATCCTGCTACTGAGTTATTGCCCCTAGATGGTGAAGGGAAACTCATCCTTATTCTAGAAGTTGTGATTGCTACTAGGGTCAATAATCTAAGGAACTAAAATAAAACAAAGTATCTTGTTAGATGGAAGGACCTGCCAATTAAAGATGCTACCTAAGAAGGTCCTGAGATCCTAAATCATCCAAATTTGCATTGCTTAGGGACAAGCAATTATGGGAAGGGAGGATTTGTCATGTCTCATTTTGCTAAAAGATAGTTGCAAAGTGGGATCGGGATTCCTACTATATTCCTCTGCAAGAGTTCATATCGATTTGTGGTTTGGGACATAGAATCTATAGTGAAGGACCCAAAACATGTCCATAGTTCATGGGAGAAGGCTCATCTACTAGGAAGATGTCACCATAAAAAAATTGGTAGCTCAAGCTCATTGTGCCATAACAAATTTGATTTTTGGAATCCCTTTGCATTCCTCTATGAGAGCACATTCAATTGTGCGATTTAGAACATAGTACCTATGGTGACACTTGCACATCATAATCAAATATTAAGGAAGAAGGATTGGGAAGTGAGGATATATTTCTATCAAAAGGTGGTTGTGCTAGTCAACTAGAAGCCACTCCTACAGGTTTGAAGGATAAGGCATCTTGGGATCATGTAGAAGTAACAATGTAGTTTCAAGAAGCTAGAATGGATGGGGAAAGCGTGTGGATGGGTCCGTAAAAAATTATGCTTATTCCAAGGAGTCTACATTGGCCTTAAGTCTAACCTAATGTAGCATTATGGGAATTCAAATTTTGGCTTTGGCGCCAATTGGGCTCAAGACTGACCTGTTCCTTAAGGAGAATTGTTAGCATATAAATTTAGGGAGTCAATTCATTTAAGGGTATCAAATTATTATGTCATTTTCTTTTGTTAATTTGGGATACTTGTGTTCTATTTCCTTCTGTGGATGAAAACCCATAGGATTTGTGTTCATTGGACAAAAACTCATTGTTCACTAGGATCACAAGACAAAACCCCTTTGGTTCATGAGGGCATTCTCATTAGGGATTGCATCTGATCTTCAAGGAATTTTATGGAATTTAGCACTATCATTGTTTCTATGGTGATCTAGAAAATCATTCTAGAACATTGTTTTGAATTGTAATCAATATATTATTCATATATTCTAGAGATCTCATCATATTTTGGTGTAATATTTTTGCTTCTTATCTTGTTGTGTTTGAATTGCATCTGTAAATCAACATTTGTTAAAAATTGTATGTTAGGGACGTTATAGTGTTAAACATAATAAATAGAATTGTAAGTGTAAAATTCCCATTATTAAACTCTCCTTATTCAAAAATCTCTAATTTTCTTTACATAATAATAGATTCCTCTATGTATTTAGATCAATCATTCCTTCATCAATTGATTTAATTGTGTGTTGGAGATAAAACTTTGAATTCATCCATGTATTCTTCCACTATCAAATATTTATAGAGTAGGTACATGAGCTCAAAAATATATAATTTTCCTAATGTTTATTTTCTTTACGTTCATTCTTCAACAAACTTAATAAAAATCCATATATTGGGTTTTGAGAGAGTTATTTATATCACATGTATTCCTTGCCTCATCCAACTAATGGAAGGAAATATTTAGCTTCTCCCAAAGTTCATAAATGTTTTGCAACTTGAAATTTGGCTTGAAGTCACTCAAACACATTTGTGCCTCTACATATGAAAGATATATTTTTCACCCTATATATAAATTGAAAGGTGTTTTCTAGTATACTATGTAGGGGTTTATCTCCTTCTCTCCCTCAAAATTTTGATATTAAGGCCTATATCCTTCTAAATTTTGTGTAAGGAATTTTTTCCTAGATTTATGCATCCTCCTTTTATCTCCATGAAAATGAATTTATAAATGTGTCAAACATATCATTTTGTCCTCTTTGTGATTTAGTATTAGGATCTATACCATCCTAATTTTTGTGTAGACCCTTTCTAGGATAGGATTCTGAATCCTCCTAGTTACAAAAAAAGTGAATCCACAAATATGTCAAACATATCATCTTTTACTCTTTGTGAACATACTTAAATTGATCCTTTTAACTATTTTTGGTGTCATTAAAGTGAATATAAAATATGTTCAAAAATATAAGTTTTTGATTAGCATAAAATAGGTTTTGTTGGGACCTGAAACTCAAACCAGGTTTTGATGGGGTCCTAGAACCCATTACAAGTAGGTTTTATAGGGACCTAAAACCCAAACACAGAAAAAAATGTTGCTAGAGAGATATTCTCAGACAATCAACAGTCGATCAGCAGCAACACCAACCAAAAAAAATTAGGACTACACCAATTGCACAAAGGTTTTGAAGGGACCTTGAACCCATTACAACAAGGTTTTGGCAAGGACCTTAAACCCAAACATAACCAGGTTTTTACAGGGACCTTGAAACCAAAGGTTTTGAGGGAACCTTAAACCCTTTACAATCATGTTTTGACAAGGACCATGAACCCTTGATAGGTTTTGAAGGGACCTTGAACCCTTTACAATCAAGATTTGGTAGGGACCTTAAACCCAACAACACAGTTCACTAAAAAGAAACATCCTTCTTGCAGCTCCATCCATTTTGAATAGCCATCCCACACTCCACCTCAATAGGATAGGTCCCTCCTCTACAGGAGAGGGAGATGCTAGAGCTCGAACCACCAAAGCAACCCAACTCCTACTCATACCAACTCCACCTCAAAAGGAACAAGAAAAAGAGAAGAGAAATTTCCATTAGGCCTACAACAATCACCTCCACCTTAATAGGAGATGGCTCTACCTCCATAAGAGCACTCTTCACCTCTAGAGAAGAAACCATCAATAGAACCCATCCAAAATAAAACACTCCAGTAGGACAAGCACTCACAACAACCTTAGGCGTCAAAAGAGATGGAAACAAGAAAGATAAAGAGATCAAATTAGCCCATATCAGTGAGAGCACACACACTAGAGCCATCAAAATAACCAGTTCCAAAGACATCCTCCATAAAAAGAGAAAAATAAATTCCCCACAAGATCTCAACATCAACATAATCCATAGGGGAAACCAAGGAAAATGCTTAAACATAGCTACTAAAGAGAAAAGAGAAGCACCAGAAGATGCCCCCAAATAGGTCGACACATAACCAAAAAAATCCAACCCCTACACATCTAAAAAAAATAGAACCCAAAACAGGCATAGCCAAACCATTAGCAGAAAGAGCACCAGCTCCATAATGCAGAAGGGGAGATGAAGAACCCCCAACCAAAACCAAAAAAAAATGGAAGAGAAGGAATCTCCATCCACCACGCTAGAAGCCACCCCAAACCTTAGTTGCACAAGAACAAACAAAAATTCTTGGAACAGAGGCTCCCAATGCCCAAACAGTCACACATCGTCGCCACAAGAACAACAAAATGAAGTGCACCAAAAGCACAAAACTAGGGACAAACCCGACCTTCCAAAGTAGCCACACCTCACTAGTCTTAAGAGCACCACTGCAGAAAGAGGAATCCATATCCCAAGCCTCCCATGCCAAATCAAGCAAGGTATGAAGGTCAACAAATAGACCCATTTCCAGCCCCCTACCATCATCATTAGAATCCGCTCCATCCTCTACTTCTTCACTAGATGATTTCAAACTCCCTTTGTCGCTACTCTTCCTACTTGAGTGCTCCATTGATGCATTTTTTCGGGAGCTGGGCTCAAAAATATAAGTTGAAAATGAAGTGTGCAAATATAAGTAATACACTAAGTGTGAATTTACATCAGTAAAATTAACTAAAATACTAAAAATTAATGAGATGTCACAACATCTCTATGAAATTTAGATAGATGCTAAAATGAATAAAGCATGCATCAATTACTATGTTTTCCCTCAATTTACACTCCAATAGGGGAACACCCTAATTGCAATGTCACATAATTTTTTTATTTATCCTAAACATAAAATAATAGTAACACCTTCATGGCCCTTTAGTGTAGGGCCTTATAATATGTTTTATTTAGGTACACAACAATGTAAATATATTTTTAGCATGGTTGATTAATTTAAGTTAACGTTGATAATTGATCATGCTATCTTGAACTTCTTGTTTTCTAGTGTGTTTCTTCCTAGTGTCACATTTACTTAATTATTATTTCTTATGAATCATTCATTCCTTACTTCGGTACTTCATTTGATTACTAACAGTAAGGGGGAATATGTTGAGTTCACTTCAACTTTAGGCATTTGAAACCATCTATAGCATGCTATCCTTTAAAAGTGTTCTTATTGACCCATAAAACATTTGATACAAAAAAGTAGCACGTATTTAACATAGCTGAACATGTCCACAAAATTGTATGGATAATACATTCTTTCCTATGGAGTATTCCAACAGACCTTCATCATCATTTTTCTCTGCTAAGGCACAAACACTCTGTTACATACAGTTGTTGCATTAGAAGGTGTAAGGACATGAGAACTTGGATACAACACCTTCACATATTGACAACCTTATATTCTAGACCACAAGACAAAACCTTTTTCTGTGGAGAGGTGTGGACCAAAATACCATGACTCTACCAAAGAGTATGCACTATGAATGTTTTGGAAAACTCTTGAACCTTACCTTTATGAAGCTTTATATTTATGTGGTACACCAAATTGGAATGATATCAATTAGGACAAGTGTACCAACCTTCGCACACCTTCTACTTCCACTAGAACCTTCATCAAAATTTTAGTTATGTATAGAAGATTTGCACATTTACTAATCTAACCCAAACCTTCTTTCATGTCGAAGACTTCAACACCTCTTTTTTTTCAGGGGGCTGAAAGGTTCTACGAGTGAAATCTCCCCCTGAGATAATGCTCTATCTCAATTTTCCTTAGAATCTTGTGTAGATTGCACAAGTGTAGATTCATCCTTCTTCTCATGTTCCTCCTTCTAGATATTTTCATTTCCCTTTTTTGCTAATTATGGGATTCATTCTTGTTTTGAATTGGTGGCTTAACAAAACCACTTCTAAAATATTTTTCCTTATGTCCCATATTATTTCATTTGTATCACTTGCAAGCATAGAAATATCCATGAAATAAGATAGTATTGTTCCTTTGAGGCATAAAATATCTTCTACCCATGTTATCATTCCCTTTTTGTCTAATTCTATAATCAACAACCTTATGCCTAAATTTATTGCAAGAAAAAAAAAATCTTGAAAAGATTGATTAACCTCATAGGAGCATGTTCTCTTGTAGATGGAGGACTTCTAGATCCTTTTGCTTCCAGTCAGAATTGGATCCACCTTCTTTCTTTACATTTGAATAGTCTTTGTATCTCCAGAGCCTTTCTTCTTAGAGTCTTCAATGTAGGCTTTCTCCTCCTTTGTCTTAGCCCTTTCATTTGATTTGAAGCTATCAAGATCATACTTTTATTTGATAGTTTTTCTTTTATCTTTTTTAATTCATATTTTAGAGTGACAATCTCCTCTTCAAGTTTTAAGCATTTAATGGCCTTGTTATTGAGCTTGATATTCAAGTAATCTTAAATCCTCTTTCCTTCTTCAACCTTTACTTTTAGGTCATAGATCATACCTTCTACCCTTCTTAATTTTATTTCACATTATTTACCTTCTTCTACTTTGGCTTTCAATTTGATAGTTTATTCCTTTGGTCTTTCAAGCAAGCTCTCATATTTCTAATTTAGTTCCTTTGCTTCATTCAGGTCTTTTAGGGTAGACTAAATTTTTCCTTCAAAACCTAATTCCCAATCATCTTAATTGAAGTCCTAACCTTTAGATTCCATTGATTCTAGATTTGGATTAGAAGAGAACATTTCTTCATCACTCAAGGAGTCGAACTCCTTACATTTCTCAACATTACACTTTCTGTCAGCGGTATTAAAGGCCAAAAAGAGGGTTTCATCATTTGAGTTATTCTCCTCATCTTCAAAGGAGCCACTGCTTTCCTTGGAACAAACATTATTTTTAACCTTATCCCTCTTGTTACTATCATCTAATTCATTATAAGGAAATTTAGATACAAAATGACCAATCCTCCCATAATTGAAACACTTGAAAGGTAACTTACCTTAATACTTGTCAGTGCCTTTCTTCAATCTTCTCACAATTTTTTCTTCAACTTCATCAAGGTCATCATTCTAATCAAGAGCCTCATCTTCAATCTTCTTATTGACTTTGAAAGTAGCTTCCCTTTTTGGAACATCTTGATCAAACTCTCTCATCTCAAAGGCAGTAAGAGCATCAAACATTTCATCAACTGAATATTGATCCAATTCTTTGGATTCTTCAATGTCAAATACTTTATGACTATAAGATTTTGGGAGAGACCTCAAAACCTTCTTCACAATTTCACTTTCTTCTACTTCTCCACCAAAGCTAGTGATGCCAGAAACAACTTCTTGTACTTGAAGCATCTAACATTCAATGTTTTCATCTTTTGACATCTTTAGAATCTCAAATATACTTTTAAAGATATGCATCTTAGCTTGCTTAACTTTTATATCACCCTCATAGATACTGCTAATATTTTCTTGGACTTCCTTGGTAGAGTTTTAATTCATCACCTTCAAGAGTTCTAAATTTTTCAATCCACATAAGAGAGCATTCTTAGCTTTGGCATTGCATTCATATAATCTAATTTTAGCAAGATCTATTGGAGGAGTAGCAGGAGTAGTATAACATCTTTAATACAAAGGACTTGTTGAGTTGAATCCAACACAACTTCAGAAGCAAGATACAAGGACTTGATGAGATTCATTATCAAAGAGCAGGATACAAAGATTTAGATAAATATTACAATGCTTGACAACATAACACTTGCTAACTGATGCATTATAACACAACTAAACTTTCCTCTTCACAATGTAGAACTAACTCTGTTGGATATTCAATGTATTCAACATTCACATTTTTTGCACTTGTACACTTCTCCATATTGTTGCATCTGAAATAATCTTGCATTTATATCCACTACAACTCTTCATAATTTTAATTAGGTTGGATAGGAAAAATATAAACAATGAATTCAACAAGTCGACCACCAAAATATAATGCAGTCCTATCTCGAAGATAGAGAGGACCACAAACCAAATTATTGCATCTTCCAATGTGATCCAAAATAATTCACACACTAGCACACATCAATCTAAGTCAATGTCAAGGGAAACATGTAGATGAAACATGAAGCGCATAACTTGTCAGCTCAAAATTATTCTTCCAATTGAATTTTCTCAAGGGGATTCTAACCAAGATAGGTCAGGGCCCAAATCTAACTTAACACATCTTCAATTACTAGTGTAGAATCCCAATTACATAGTGTAAGAAAAGGAAGAAGCCATATTGGCGAAATATCTACAAATATCCTAGAAATCCAACTCAAGACACAATGTAGCACCAAAGCGACCAATAAACATTGTGTAGATCACATGGGGGTGTTCCATGAACATCCAACAACACTTCCATACCCTTCGTTCATACTGGCATTCCATAAACAACCATCACAGATCAAATAGGAATAGGATACTTCATTCTGGAAACATAGAATACTTGAACATGTGGTATGACATTAATAGATCAACTTGCATACCACTTTATTAGATGAAATTAGAAATGAGACACTACACAAACATTGATAGAACATTCACCAAGCCACGGGAGAAGAGGAATCAATGCAAATAAATTTGGAGCATTTCCTGGACTAGTCAAAACAACCAATAATACTACCAACCTTCTACAATTCACAAAAATATCCTCAACAACACTAGTGACTTTAAAATATAGGAGTGCAACATACAAAAAACACTAAATTTGAATCCCAAACTACAAGACCATATATTCAACAGTGGAGTAATGTTGAGAATTCTCCCAAGCATACTTTAAAGTAACTTCTTGAACCAAAAATACTTAAGCAACTTGCAGAGGCCAGAAATTTCTTTCAGCAACACATACTTGATTAGGAACATCAAGAGAGAGCATAAGACATATTGTAGACCTTCAGTGACATCTCTCCATTTTTCAACAATACTTCTAATCCTCATCTTAATATATCATTATGAAACCAACTATGTTGACATAAATCATACATAATACTTTTTAGATGGGACATGACATCCAACCATGAACTTCAAAAATTCTTCCATACATCAATGTTGTCCCAAGAAAAATGTTTCCAACCATCTCCCAAGCATATGCACCAACACCAAGTGCTGACATCACAACAATCTCCTTAGGCATATGTAATAGGAAATCTCATCAATGATAACCAGAGTCAAACATACAACAATATTCATCAAGTGGTAACACCAATGAGAACAATTTCCAAGAATCTCCTCAAGTGTTGACATCAATAACAACAACTTCCAACATTCTTCATGTTTCAAGGTACCTTTTCCTTTAGATAAATTGAACATCTAAAAATCTGCTACACATTCCTTATAAATAGTGGCATTATCTTCTTCATAGGAAGGTCCTATGGGAGTATCTACTCCATGAATCTCATCCTAAATTTGAAGTCTTTGATGGGTCTAGATATTAGCTCATTTTCTATTACTTTCATACATACTTTGAGACACTTTTAGATATACTTTCTAGACAATGCTCCTATATTATACTATCCTTTCATACTTATTATGAAAACTTGAACCTAAAATATAATGATATAAATATGGTTATGACATAATGAGAATTGCATGGTTTATATGAAGATATGCATGAATGTGGATGGAATTCTATGTTTTAATTGTGATAGTTAGCCTTGTGTACATGCCTTGTGAATTAACCTTTTTGCAGACTAGGAAGAACTGTAGTATGTAGCAGTTGCAGGATGAACCCGCGGCAAAAGGAAGACTGAGATAGCAAAATAAGGGAGTTCCAAATTAAGTTGAATGTGATGATTACTTATTAAAGGTACCTGATGGAGGATTGAACGTGCATCATTATGACCAGTTAATAAGCGTTGAAGCAGAAGGACTCCTTTACTGATAGGATTTTGAAAAATGTTTGTGTGTTTACATGCAATTATATTTTACAGAGTTTTAGTCCTATTAGGATTCTTCTTTCTTTTTAGTTATGGGTTAAACAATTCAGTCTTAACTATACACTCTGATATTTAGGAGTGGAAGTTAACGATTGTGGTTAGTTTTTTCTTTGAATAAGATTCCCTCAAGCTTGTATATAGTTGATGGTTGAATCCCTAGATAAGTTAATCAGTTTTTTTAAGTCTTTCATTATTAGTTATTTTTAGTTTCAAGACATGATGAATATTCATAATGATTGAATACAATTTGTGAGAAGATCTTATGTAATCTTTCATGATATGCAATGAATGATGTCAATTTTACTAGATGAGTAGAATCTGTTAGTTAGATTTGGTTTCAGTTAAAGTGAGGACATCCACTTGAGCAGGCCACTCAAGGTAACTGTTCTTCAGTCCATTTTCCAATTGTTTATTTTTGTTTAATGGTCATTTTTTGTTTATCATTACTTCATGAACTTTATGAAAGTTAAACTAGAATCTCATAATTTTCTTATTGTTAATGAATGTTCATGAACATGCATGTAATGGTTAACTAGTAGTACTCTAGAGGTTAATTTAGTTGAGTCATTAGTTTTTATCAGTTTTAGGTCAACTGGTACAATAATATTTTATCAGCAAAAGTTTAGTTACAGTCTAAGTTGTAGGTACCTGTAGCTACTAGTTTTGGTTTATGTTTTTTATTATTTTTCAATTCCATGAATTTCTAGCAAGAAGAATCACTTGAATAGGATAGTTTAGGTAGTTTTGAGTCTCTGAAGGCATATACAATGTTGCACCATCACAAGTTTACAAACCTTGGGTTGACATTTTAATGTAGTCTTTGCAATTTTGAGTCGACTATTTAGTTAGATAAACCTCTAAATTGTGTAGGTTCCACCAAGTTTACAATACATTAGTTTAGACTATGCATTTTTGGCACCATTGTCAAGGATGGTGCTATCTTCGTAGACTTATTTTTTACAACTTTCATACTTTACAATTTGCTTTCAACATTAAGACTGTTAAACTTAATCTTTTTCAACACCAAAAGTTACACTAACATTGTATAGAACCACTGAATATAAAGCCATATTTCATGTATGTAGAGGTAGAGAGATTCCTTGGGAATATTTCTTCCCTCTTCATGCCAAGAAGCCATAGCAAAATTTGGTGAATCCAGTACTCAAAGTGAAGATAACACTAAAGAATAAATTTCCTTTTCACCAACATCTAGCACACAGACAGAGGGAACATATCACACCATGGGGGATGTAGTGGAAGATGATCCTAAACGCGCAACATTTGAGTTCCCAATCACTAACTAGGAAAGAGCTATAGTGTTGAAGAACATTCCTCCTTCAACCTTACCAATCTTTTGTGGGTTAATGATTGAGGACCCAGATACATTTTTGTTTGAATTTGATTTTTTGTGCAGAATTTATGACTACACTTTTGATGCTCATAAGCTTAAACTCTTCCTTGCAACTCTAAAATATGTAGCCCTAAGATGGTTAATGGGATTAGGCAGGGATGTTGTTCTTGATTGGGACACTATGAAGACATTATTCCTAGAGAAGTATCAGGACTATTGTAGGGGACTTGATAGGAGGAAAGATGACATTTTTAGAATGTCACAAAAGGATGATGAGTCATTAGAAGACTATGTGGATAGATTTCAATTTTCTTTGAAGAAAAACCAACAAAACAAGTTTTCTGAAGAGTCCCTCAAGTTAGTCTTTTTTAGGGGAGTCAATGATGACTGTATGGATGCATTGAACCTCATTGGCCAAGGAGATATTTCTTAGATACCATTTTAAGATTTTTGTAAGGTCTACAAGAATTATTCTAGGACCTTCACTAAAATTCCAAGAGGAGATAGGACATCAATAATTGGCAAATCATCTATAGGGGTTTCAAAGATACAATTTAGCAACATGTTGTCTAACATGAAAGAGGACATTATTATCCACTTAGAAATTTAGTTGGATTCTCTCCACATTAAGAAGAAGCAGGAGGAAGTTGATACTATTCTCACTGAATATTGTCCAAGATGTAGGCAAAGAAAAGAAAGCTTTAAATGCAAGAGAGTGGGTAGTATCCAGCAAGATAAAGTTGAGAAACTTGATTTTCATCCAATTGGAGATGATGGATAGCTCTTTTATATAGCATGGAGGAGGCAATGGAAACAAATACTAGGTATTCCATAAGACCTCCTCAACTTTAATTCATCATTTCTTATTAGGAATCAAAAAATTTCTAATTGGAACTCTCAACCCTAGCCAACAAACCAAAACTAGTGAAAAACCCTCAAAAATAGCCACAACCCCAATAAAATTGGAACCAGTGGCAGCCAAATCCTTGGAAACAACAAAATTTCTAAGGTTCCAATTATAACCCACAATGACCAACACTATAGAATTAGTGGCAGCCTCAGTGGAAAAAAGGCCAGTAGTGGTAGCAAAAAAACATGAACTATTAGCAGCCTATGCTCCCTCCTCCACCACAATAGCAAGCTATCATGCCTCCATCAAATCATACATCCTAGCCACCCAAGCAACCAAAAATACCTACCTAACCTGCACCTAACCCTAACAATAAGCCTGTTCAACAGGCCTATACTAATGAAGCTATGTAATACCCCACTTATGGGGTAGAGGTGAGTGATGTCCACCTTAGATCAAGAAAACAACTTGTTGGGCCTTCATCCCCTCAAATTAAAGAGATGGAGGATGAGGAAATTGTAGTTGAAGCTTCAAAAAAAACACCTTTGGAACCTGAGTCAAATCAAGCACACCAAACTATCAGCCTCATTTTCTTGAACGCCTAGCTATTCAAAAGCATCACACACATGCTAAGATAGACCTCTTAGGTCAATTATAGGATGTGAGCATCAAGATTCCACTTATTCAAGCTATCAAAAACATCCCTATCTATACCAAAATTGTGAAGGATTTATTTCTTAAGAAACCAAAAATGAAAAGGAAGGATCCTTAGATAGTACATGTCTTGAGAAACCTTGCAGACATTTTGTTATGGAACATTACTATCCCTAAGTATATATATCCTGGTAGTCCAGTAGTGGACGTCAAGTTTAATGACACCCTCATTAAGAATACTTTGATAGACTTTGGGGTAGCAATCAATGTTATGACAAAAAGAAACAATGCAATCACTTTAGTTAACCAACCTTAGACCTACACAAATTGTTTTACAGCTAGCTGATAGGTTAATAGTCAAGCGTAAAGGAATCATTCAAGACATGGTTATTACATTAGATTCTTGGGAATATCCTACTGATTTTATAGTTCTACAACCAAAGGTTAATCTTGTTGGATACCTACTCATCCTAGGTAGACCCTAGTTAGTGACAACCAATGCATTCATAGGTTGTAGGTCTGGAAATATGATAATATATAATGGGATAGTAACCAAGAATTTGGTTCTCTATCCTCCAACACAACCTTATGCTTACCTTGATCAAACTATTTGGCCCACTTTGGATGAGGAAGATAACTATTCTCTGCATACATTGTTGACCATAGAACACAACCCTTTGTTGGATGACCAAGATGAAGATGAGCTTATTTCTCACATAATCTAGAATGATTGCAGTAGGATCCAACAACAATAGGATTGTCTCATATGTTTACAAGACCCCTTGCAAAGTATTATACCCACCAATTCCTTAGAAGAGATATCTCAACTCTTTTATTCCTTATTGCCATAGAAATGTGTACCAATCATTCCAATCATTGACCTCTCATATGTACAAGAATCATCCAAGGAATTAGAAGTCATTCCAGGAAAATTTTTGAATATAAACAATGCCTTAACTACATAACAAAAGAATTCCTTGCACACAGTGCTACAGGCACACTCAACAGCATATGCATGGGATTACCATGATATGAAAGGCATAGATCTTGACTTATGTATGCACAAAATTTATATCAATGATGGTTATAAGCCCATTAGGCAGCCTCAAAGATGTATGAACCTTGCTTTGAGAGACATAGTGAAAGTTGAACTTCAAAAGCTTCTTGATGTAGGTTTTATCTATCCCATATCTGACAGTGAATGGGTCTCACCTTTGGTAATTGTTCCTAAGAAAGGTGGAAAAGGGAGAGTTTGTGTAGATTACAGGGAACTGAATACAACAACTAGGAAGGACCACTTTCCTTTGCCCTTCATGGATCAAGTGCTTCACCCTCTAGTTGAGAAAAATTACTTTTCATTTCTTGATGGTTTTAGTGGTTACAACCAGATTAGAATTGCTCCAGAAGATTGGGACAAAACTACATTCACATGTCCTTTTGGACTTACGCCTATTTTGTTCTTCCCTTTGGCTTATGGAATTCTCCAGCTACCTTTCAAAGGGCAGTACTCAACATATTTTTTGACTATGCACATGACTGTATGGAATATAAATGGATGATTTCACCACATATGGGGGAATATACATGAATTTGAATGGACATCTAAGTGTCAGCACTCCTTTGAAGAGTTGAAGAAAGCCTTAACTCAAGCACCTATTTTGAGGGGACCTAATTGGACCTTGCCTTTTCACATACATACAAATGCTTTAGATTTTTCTATTGGAGCAGTTTTGGGCTAGAAAGAAAGTAAGAAAGAGTATGCAATTTACTACATCAACAAGAATCTTCAAGGAGTAGAGTTGAACTATACTGTTACTGAAAAGAAGATGTTTGCAATGGTGTATGCTATCAATAATTTTGGGCACTGTATTATTGGTTATTCAGTCTTTATTCATACAGACCATATAGCAATCAGATAATTGATGAAAAAGCTAGTAGTTGGGGGTAGATTGGTAAGATGGTTGCTCCTTTTACAAGAATTTGATATAACCATAGTGGAAAAACTTGGTAAATAAAATGTAGTGGCATATTTTATGTCAATATTGCCAACACAATCAACTGAAGGAGTGGTGGATGATTCATTTCTAGATGAGCACTTATTTTCTCTAAATGTACACATACCTTGTTATTGTTGATATAGCCAATTATCTAGTAACAAGGAAGATTCCACCACACTTTTCTCCAAAGGAAAAGAGATAGTTAGTACATAAAAGTTTTCCATACTCTTGGGTAACATGATATCTATTTTACACTGGACCTAACAACATTATGAGAAGGTGTATAAGAGAAGATGAGATCTTTGATATTATGAAGTCTTGTCATGATGAGCCAAATGAAGGTCATTTTGCAGAAAAGAGAACAACCTTTAAGATCCTCACAACTAGCTATTATTGGCCAACTCTGCACAAAAATTTTAAATACACAAGGAGTTGTGATAGGTGCCAAAGGATGGGAAGACCAACAAAGAGTGATGAAATGCCATTGCAGCCTCAATTCACACTAGCTAATTTTGACAAATGGGGATTAGACTTCATTGGACCAATCTCACCTACTTCCAATAACAAGGAATATATTCTTGTTTGCACTAATTACTTGACTAAGTGGCTAGAATTAAAGGCCTTACAATTTTCTAGAGATGGCAATGTGGCTAAATTCTTGTATGAGGATATATTTACTAGGTATTGAGTACCTAGAGAAATAGTCATTGATCAAGGTCCACAATTTACTTCTGACCTTATTACAAAATTGGTTGAAAATACCAAATTAGACACAAGAAATCAACATCTTACCACCCTCAAGCTAATGGTCAGGTGGAAGTCATTAATAGGGAAATTGAAAGTATTCTCACCAAGACAGTGCAACTACATAGGAAATATTAGGTTGCAAGGTTACCTGAAGTAGTATGGGCATATAGAACAACCTGGGAAACCACCAATGGTTTTACACCTTATGAGTTAGTATATGGTAAGACAACATTCCTTCCTATTGAGTTTAAATATAAAACACTAAGGACAATAGTAAAACTAGAAATGGACTTAACAAAAGCTCAAAAGGAAATGTTGCATACTTTAAATGGATTGGATGAAATAAGGATGGAAGAAATCCATCACACTAAGGTAGTACAAAAACAAAGAATGAAGTGGCATGATCAGTACATTAAACAAAGGAGTTTACTGTAGGGGATTGGGAACTATTATATGATTCAAGGTATAAAGACTTCAAGGGGAAGCTCCAATTTAGGTGGTTGGTCCCCTATGAAATCAGTCAAGTTTATCCTAATGGGGCAGTCAAGTTGAATACAATATATGCAATTAGGTTTTTACTTCTTGTAAACGGCCACAAATTGAAGTTATATAAGAAGCCATTACAGAAAGATGATTTCATATTCTCCTTGTTTCAACAATATGGTGCTCACAGTGAACCAAATATAGAATCTGACACATAGAGTGATATTTCAGCAATAAAATACATACCAAGCACTTCTAGTGACCTAGAGATTGAGCTACACAGCTCAATCCCTGAGATCACTTGGGATTAATTTCTCATTTTATCTCACAAGCACACATTGCATGTTATAATGATGTTACAAATATCTTCAGAGGGACCTATTTTTAAACATTTACAGAGGATCCTGATGTCGTAGTAACTTGTAGCTTAATAGTTGTTAGCATTTAGAATGGGTCCTGACACTACAAGTACCCATAGTACTGCCTGGAAGTAGAAATGAAAATTCAAATAAGTTAGTGCTATATTGACTGCAAGTTCACATACATTCATTTCATAATACCCACATATCATATCCATCTCACAATAATAAATACCCACAACATGATTCTTTTGCTACCAATTCACATTTCAAATATTCGAGTTGTCACATCGCCAACTCATATTTGTAATACCCATCTCGTCACTTGCACCCACCACCTCACAATTCATTAGTTTGTAGTTATTTTTCATCACCTTGAATCAACAAATAGATACTCTTTTTTAGTTTACACACGCGGTGCATAGTTATCTCCTTCGGCCGGTACTTCAAGTACGCTATCATGATTAATATAGTATTCTTTAAACTTTCATTATGTCTTTCATATTAATTCATGCATGCAAACTATTCATATCTTAATTTCATTATTACATATTTTAACCACCTCCCAATACCAAATGTGAAGTGAGGTCACTTCAGCAATTAATTTGGGGGGAGGGTACACTCAGATAGTCTTTTCCTCAATCTTTTTTAAATCTACCACCCAAATCAAATTCAATAGATAAAAATGACATGCAAAACCCTCCTAATTATATCTCATTTTTGTTACTATTTCCAATTGCTAAATTTCAAACCCTAAGAACTTGAGCTTAGTCTAAACCATACTCGAACTTAGAACCTATTCATTAGCTCAAATTAAGCTAGTTTTGAGAAGGGAAAGTTGCAATTTCTAGTATGGTAGTAAAAATATACAAGGAGACCGAAGGAAGGTGATGGGTTTTGAAGGTGGTAGAGTAGATTGAGTTGAATTTCCAAAGCTAGATTAAACACATTGAGCAGAGAAAGTAAGATAGAATGGGATGTGATGTCATCTGAAGGGAACCAATAGCTCATAAGCAAAATCTGGAGGATGCAATGGTTCTACCCATTTTTACCAGGGTTGGCTAGCTTGACTATTTTTTGAAGTTAACAGAATTTAGTAATGATATGAAAAGAAGGTTTACATCAACACTTGAATATGATGAATCAATAGAAAAGGGACTATTAGTAGATGCACCCGAGATTGCTATTGCACAAGTCACTGGGTTACCAAGAACTAGGGTATAATTTCTAGCATGAGCTAACACAGTTGCAGCCAGGGAAGAATTTTGTATATGAGGAGAGGAATTAGACTCATCATAACAAGGTATGAAGAGACTCTCTCTTCCCTACTTATGGGAAAATTTTGCTTCTTACATTGTTAGATACATCACCTGTGATGGTAGGAAAAACCTCTTAAATACAATTCATTTCAAATTACTCAGTCACCTTAGACATAATAAGTTAGTGAATGTACCAAACTTTCTTTACATTTTATTGAAATGGATGGCATTAGAATACCAAAGAAAACAAAGTGATAGTTCTTTATCTCATCACTGTTTAATTGCTTTACTGATAAAGAGAAGTTTAAGGATTTAGTACCCACAAGTGAAATGGGAGGATTTCAAAGAATGTATAGATATTAACATTTTGTTGGATGCACCCGTGGTACCTGAGAATGTAGAACCCCAAAATGAACCTGTAATCCCTCATGTCTCACTTGTAGCTGCACCTACCCATAGCCAAGGTGAGCATGAGGAACCTAATGAGATAGAGTCTAGGCCACCTATAATTGAGGAAATACCATCCTCTTCAAGATCACAAAGATCCAAGAATAGGAGAGGCAGTACATCTACTTCTTCTACACCCTCTAAACCAAAAGAAAGGAAGGATACTCTAAAGAAAAAGGGGGATACTCAAAAGAAGAAAGAGGATGTTCCAAAGAAGAAGGGTGTTCAAAAGGAAAAGAAGAATGATGAGAAATAAATACTCACACCTAGACATTCAAGTAGATTAAGAAGCCAAGGTTCCATGAAAGGAAACATAGAAAAACTTGAAGAAGAAGAAAAGAACAGAGACAGTAGTGGGAAGATGTCACATTAGTGGAAACAGACTCTAAAGTAAAGGGGGATTCCCCTGGAAATGAAAATATATCTATAAAAAGGAAAAGATATGTGATAACTACCTCTAATTCAGAACCAAATGATTTTTTTACTGCTAAGAAACCATGGAAAGAAATGCAAGATAGTCCCATTCATGGAGATTATGAAGAGGGGGGTAATGAACAGTTTATGGATACAAAGGAGATGCACATAGAGGAAAGATATGTTAGGAAGGATCTCTAAGAGGCTTTAGATAGGATTAAAAACTTGGAGTTAGTACAAAGCTATGAACAAAAGGACAAGGATAGAGAAACAAAAATGCAGGAGATAGAGGATAAATTACAAATGTATGGTCACAGCACTAAGCTTGATTTACTAGCACAATCGGTCGTCACTAAGACAGGGGATAGAGAACTGGTAGTACCAGATGAGAAACACCCTCCTATAAAAACTCCTAACTACCATACAACCTTCTCACTTGGTGATCCATTATGGAAAGCCACTATTGAGCTTGCACAGGAAAAGGAAAAATGGAAGAAGGAAAAAGAAATCTTGATTGAAGAACATGCAAGGGAACTGGAAAAGAGAGACATGGAGTTGAGAAAATCAGCAGTCAGGTTGGAGGAAGTAGCAGAAAAGGTTGCACATATGGTCAAATGTAGACCACCACCAAGAACAAATGCATTATTTCTATAGGAAAGATTTCTATGTTTTCAATTTAGTAGATTAATTATTAAACAACCAGTTGGTATGAGTAGAAAATTTTATTTTCTTATTGCTTTTTTTTATTCCACACCTGATGATCAAGATCAGTTGTGTGAATATTATTTACACAACTATGTAGTGCCAGATGAGATAGAATGGAATACTTTGATGTTTGTAGGGGATCTTCAAGTAAGAGAACTTAGATCCTATTATAGAAACGAACAACTCAGGGGGAAATATTGGAGGAATATGACAAAAAGGAGAAATCAATTGCTCTCCTTCTAAGGAAGGAAGATAAAAACCCTAATGCAATCATTGAAGAATGGCTAAAGCTCATTGATCATAAGGGTGTGGGCAAGAAAATAATGAAACTCAAGAAGGAAGATTATTAGGGAATGCAGACACTAGTTGTGGGTCTTGGACAACAATGCTACGGTTACATGCAAAGAAGTTGGAACATACTAACTCTTGAATTACAGAAGAAGGAACCTCACTCAATGTATAATTTCACAGCCATGATTCAAAGGGTACAAAGGTACATGACGATTAGTATTGACAGAGGAATCTATTGGGTGTCACTTACATTTCACCCACCTATGTTGCTCTATCCAGTTCCACACTGGACTTGGGAAAAAGGTGAGGAATGTGAGAGAGTTTGGCATATCAGGATGAGTCAACTTTCAAAGTACATAGGTTTTTATTTGAAACAAATCTAGGGAGTTAATGTTGTTATGGACCTGAGGCAGATCACTTTGCAATACAATCAATACCCCTAGTGTTTGCTTGAGGACAATCAAAAGGCTAGCTGGGGGAGTGATGGGTCTAGATATTAGCTCATTTTATATTACTTTCATACATACTTTGAGACACTTTTAGATATACTTTCTAGACAATGATCCTATATTATACTATATTTTCATACTTAATATGGAGACTTGAACCTAAAATATAATGATGGAAATATGGTTATGACATAATGAGTATCGCATGGTTTATATGAAGATATGCATGAATGTGGATGGAATTATATGTTTTAATTGTGATAGTTAGTCTTGTGTACATGCCTTGTGAATTAACCATTTTGCAGCCAAGGAACTATAGTACGTAGCAATTGCAAGATGAACCCACAGCAAAAGAAAGATTGGGACAGCAAAACAGGGGAGTTCTAGATTAAGTTGAATGTGATGATTACTGATTAAAGGTGCCTGATGGAGGATTGAACGTGCATCATTATGACCAGTTAATAAGCATTGAAGCAGAAGGACTCCTTTACTGATAGGATTTTGAAAAATGTTTGTGTGTTTACATGCAATTCTATTTTATAGAGTTTTAGTCCTATTAGGATTCTTCTTTCTTTTCAGTTATGGGTTGAACAATTAAATCTTAACTGTACGCTCTGATATTTAGGAGTGGAAGTTAATGATTTTGGTAGTTGTTGCTTTAAATAAGATTCCCTCAATCTTGTATATAGTTGATGGTTAAATCCATAGATAAGTTAGTTGTTTTTTTCAGTCTTTCATTATCATTTATTTTTAGTTTCAATACATGATGAATATTTAGAATGATTGAATACAATTTATGAGAAGAACTTATGTAATATTTCATGATATGCAATGAATGAAGTCAATTTTACCAGTTGCATATAATATGTTAGTTAGATTTGGTTTCAGTTAAAGTGAGAATAGCCACTTCAACAGGCCACTCAAGGTAACTATTCTTCACTCTATTTTCCAAATGTATATTTTTGTTTAATGTTTTTTTTTGTTGTTTATCATTACTTCATGAACTTTATGCAAGTTAAACAAGAATCTCATAATTTTATTATTGTTAATGAATGTTCATGAACATGCATGTAATGGTTAACCAGTAGTACTCTAGAGGTTAATTTAGTTGAGTCATTAGTTTTTATCAGTTTTAGGTTGGCACAGTAATATTTTATCAATAATAGTTCAGTTATAGTCTAAGATGTAGGTACCTATAGCCACTAGTTCTAGTTTATGTCTTTTATTGTTTTTCAATTCCGTGAATTTCCAGCAAGAAGAATCACTTGAATAGGATAGTTTAGGTAGTTTTGAGTCTCTAAAGGAATATACAATGTTGCACCATCACAACTTTACAAACCTTGGGTTGATATTTTAATGTAGTCTTTGCAATGTTGAGTGGACTATTTAGTCAGATAAACCTTTGAATTGTGTAGGTTCTACCAAGTTTACAATACATTAGTTTAGACTCTACAATATTCCACCCTTGTGTGGTCTATACTTCATCTTGAGATCCTTGTAGTCATGGAAAGATGTTTCACTTTGAAAATCCATACTCGAATCTCTCCAATCTTATAAAATTTGATCCTCCAATTGTTGTTGTGCAAGTTCATCATTAATTTGAAGGTTATTCCTTGGAGGAAAATTGATTGTTAGAGGTCTATAATTGGTTGTCATAGTCCTAGTACTCTAACTTGCAATCTTGTTGTTAACTGAATCATCCCTATTTTTCATAGTTTATTTCTTGTCCATTATTCCCACCAAAATGTTGGGTCATTAAAGCACATAATTGAGCTATATTTGTTGCAACTCACATTGTTCTCTATAAAAATCATTTAAAATGTCCCTTTTGTTTGGTTTCATGTGGTCTATATATTTTATGTCACCCATACTACATCGACCCTTCAATACTTGTAAATTGATCATTCACAAATAACTCTCCAGGATGGTAGGATGCACTACTCTAATACCACTGTAACATATACCCTCAATCTACCCTTGTTTTTTTGTTTTCTGATTTGTTTTGAAATGTATTTTGTAATATTTTTGTGATGGTTTTGAGATGATAAATAAAGTGCAAATAATAAATTAACTTTTAGTAATTTAATAACTTAGAAAAATGACAATTTTCAAGAATAGAGGAATCTAAAAAATTTAGATTTAATTTTTGATTTGAAAACACACTTTTTCTCAAATGTATGCACAACCTAGTTCATAAAATGACATTACATATTTATTTATAACATTCCTAGAAATTTTATTTGACTTTTATTTTTTTTGCACTTGCGAACAACCCCTACAAGCTCTAGAAATTGGATGCCACAACTCAAATATTTAATATAGATGCTTCCAAATGATAGAAACATGATCTCCAACCCTAGGTTCCCTCAACACAACAATAATCTATCATAAACCCTAGGCGTCCAACAATAAACAAGCCTCATGTTTCCCTAGGCAGGTGCGGCAGCAATGGGAGTGGTAGGTGAGCAATGGAGAAAGAATAAACAACAAATAAACTTCCAAGACCTCCAATCTGCTACTCCACAATTAGCATGTATTTCCAATATGGAAATATAAATTAACAATGAAGTCCAATCGTGATTCCTACGTGAAATCACCGAGTAGTCCTCTAGATTGTATCTTCGAACAATGTAGAGAATGTTTCTTGTGAGGGATTTTGTCCTCACAAACCAAGAAGAAGAGAACTAGATCCTCCAGGAAGAAGAAAACCAAATATCAATTCCAAACATGAATGACCAAAATGAGATCCAAGATTCTTTTTATAAGCTTTTTAGGGCTTTCTAGAAACCCCCTTTTAAAAATCACTTTATTAATGTATTAAGCCTTTTAGCTCCAAAAAGTGATTTAATTTAGTTTTAAAATATTTATGGCACTTAAAGTCACTTTTAAGTGTCCCATCATTTAAAATTTCCATCCTCTTTCCAACAAGGTATAATATTGAGGTGCTTGATAAATGTATTTAATTAAGGGCAACCTTAGTGAAAATAATTAAATGTAGCTCAATTTTACAATCAATTAATGGAAATGGTTAAAAAGGATTGGAATTGAAATTTGATTGTGTAGGAGTGATCCTGATGATAAAAGATTATAAATGGACTTTGATTGGGTGACTAAAAATAGACGCCCCCTCCAAGTCTTTGAACCCAACCCTGAAGCTAGAAATAACATCTGAAAACTTGTGATATGACTCCTTAAAACCATATGAGCTCACTAGTAATATCAAATTACCCCTTTGAACATGCTGACACAAACCCAAAAATTCAACAACAACTACACTACTATAGAACTTGAAAATGGGGACAATACAACCAAGGCAAAACCTGACAAGGTTTTAGAAACCAATGAATAAGCCGAAACTTTATGAAAAAATATATTTGCAAAATACATAGTTAAAAGAAGGGTGCTCAAAACTATGGTAACAAAAACATCATCTAGAAATGATTATTATGGTTGTATTTGTGGGGCAGTAAATCATGAAATATACGTGCAACAAAAGTGTACATAGATGAGTGTGCTACAAGAAGAATGTTGTGCAGTGGGAAAGAAAAGCACAGTAGACAATATTTTTACCATGGGTCTTTTCCAAAGTTTTTTTGTAAGATATTCAAAAGAACAATATCCATATTTTGGAGTTTAATCATTGGAATTTTATCAATTGGCATTAATGTCTGGAGTGTATTCAATTTGTTGTCCCCTAGATTGGGCCAAACTGGATGTTCCATTTCAGAAAATGGTTGTGTTAGAGAATATAGAATAAGATTCTTTGTCGCATTTTTATTAAATATGATCATGTCTCCTAACCTACATCCTATAAAAGCATATGCAAGGTACTCACAGTAATCTAGTGTTATGACTAGATCTTCTATAAATCCTTCAAGTGTTATAGTTGAACTATCTACGAACTGCAATACTATTAGGGTTAGTCAAAGATCTACCAACTGAATATTTTTCATGGCTTCCTTATAACATTAATGGTTGTTCCTAAATCAATTAATTTTTTGTGCTTGAAGATGTCATTAATGTACACCTCAATTAATGGAATGCTAGGATCTATGTATTTGGGAACATTTACCTTACCTAACATGATATCTTCAAGTTGTCCAATCACTTAATATATTTGTGGATCTTTCTATTTGCAACCTAGCTTCTTTAGACATAGATCCCTTATAGTTTTACTATATATGGGAACATCTCTTATAGATTGAAACAAGGGAATTTTTATACAAACATTTTTCAATTGGTTGAGGAGGTCAATTTCAAGTTGAGGTTCATATTTCTTTGTATTCAATCTCTTTGGAAAAAGAGGCTCATTAGTAATGAGTTCCTCTCACTCAAAATGTTGGTTCATATCCCTTAGATGTTGGTTAGCATCAATGGGAGTTTCCTCAAAGGAAATTTTCATGATTAGTAAAGATGTAGGAGTGGATAGTATTTTTCTCGAGCAAAGTTGCATGTTGTTGATCTCAACTGCATAGGTTGGATACTGAAGGGCATTAGTAGAGTAATCTCGTTGAACATGCTTATTTTTAGGATTGGGAAAGGTTGGGCCAACAATTATGTGGCTCTTGGTAGTGTAGGAGTAGAGGTAGCATGATTTGGAAAAATAGGTGCTTTCTAAGGTAATGTTTGTAGTTGTTATAAATATCTAGTACATGGATTAGGCCAAGGTCAATTCCCCCACTATTGTTGTTACCAAGCAGATTGGGAAGGTTGTTAGTGTTATTTATGAGCTTGTAGTTGGTATGGCTACTGAGGTCACACTCCTTGTGAAGTTTTCCATCCAGGTGGCATATAATTGGACCATGGTGGGGGCAATTGATTGTACCATGGAGGATTATTTGTAAAATAATTTGAAACTAGAATATTACAAGTTAATGGATCCTAATGACTAATTTGTCATTGACTCTATGGTTTTCATTACACCGGGTAGAACACTTGACCATATTCATCCTCCAATGCCTTGAATTATGGTCGGTCATTTTTGTCTTCAATGTTGCCACCCTCTTATATTTGCAATCTCTCTTCTTGTGGCGAAAGTGGGGGAAATATTCTCCTAACATTGATTTTGCTTCTTCATTTTTATTTTTAGTAGATTGTTGGGTTCCATTTGTGAGACACCCACAACTATTTTAGTAGTCATTTCTCATAAACTATATATCTTTCGTTGTGGAGCATGAATAATGTTTACATATCTAAAATAGATCATCTTGTGGAACCTAATATATATTCTCCTTTGATTAAGTCTAGAGAATTTAGAAATTTCTCATTGACTCCTCTTACAAATATAATTTTTAAGACAAGTTATTTTGATGGGACTTCTATAAGCAAAACAAAAACCTTTCTACATAATCTTCTAAAGGTTTGTCCTCCTAGGTCATTCAAAGATAGTCTCCCCTCAAATATCCCCCTCTGTAGTAATCCTTGTATTTCTTAAGGAATTGATCTTTCATAGTTCACCAATTTATCAATGTATATTTCCCAAGTCCCATGAACCATCTCAAATTTGAATCCTTGAGAGTGGCTAGAGATAAATTTCAATCGATGAGCGTTTTTGGTATAGTTGTAGCTCTGAAAAAGGATGTAAAATTAAAATAGGAACATATTCAGGTCTTATGTGGTAAGACCATGGAAATTAGGAAGCTCACTAGCGAAGGGATATTTTTCATGGCAGTATTAATTTTTTGAGTAGAGATGGGAAACTAAAAATTTGTAGTTTTAGGTCGATCTATTGGTATATCTCCCATCATGGATAAAGAGTCTTAGCTTTGGACTAAAGTAGTATACTACAAGGATATTCATTAGGCTCTCAACTTAAATAAATTACCAAATTATCTTTAAAATATTACGCTTCAAGAATCAATGGTTCACTTCTTAGTACTTCCTCTTCATTCACCACTAGCACTAGTACATCCTTGTAAGAGCTATTACACTATTGAATTTGACTCCATTTTCTGACAAACATTCGTCGATCATTCAACAAACATTTGTCAGAAATTTGACGAATTCAAGAAAGAATTTTTGTCACCATTTTTTCATCAAAATTTTGACGACAAATTAAACGTCAAAATAATGACGCAGATTCGTCGATCGTCAGCATCATAAAATGACTCAGATGTTCATCGAAATATAGACGACAACTTCATGTATCCACCGATGAATTATAACCAAAATTCAATTGCAATGGCTCTTCTGAAGCATCGAAACAACACCATAAGTTTGTCACCATTTCGACAAAATGGGCAAGGAGTTACGATGAAGCCTTCATCACAACTATAGCAACTTCATTGGACCTTTTCAGTGATTCATCGGTGGACTTCGTCAAAATTGTGACAAAACAATGCAATTTTAAAAAAAATTGTTGAAATGTACCATCTCAAAGACTCTTGGCGATGACCACTAAAGCCAACCCATCGGTGAGAGGTCAATCATCAGCACAGGATAGAAAACTCACTCTGATAGTCCATGTCTTGTCGATGACTTCAGTCAGCAAGACAGATCCAATGTCACACTAATCTGGCCTCTTCAGGAGTTTTAAATAGACCTACACCATGTCATCGTGGAGACTCTTGGCAATGACCTCCAAAGACAACCAATCGGTGAGAGATCAATCATTGACACAGGATAGAAAACTCACTTCGATAGTCCATGTCTTGTCGATGACTTCCATCGGCAAGACAGATACAATGTCACACCGATCTGACCTCTTCAGGAGTGTTGAAAACTGCTAGTTATCAACAAGACATTCTGAGGGTCTCGCCAATTAAACAAGTGTCTAAGAGCAAGTAAACAGATGGAACCTATTAATTTTCTTATTTTGGGATTCTTTAAATCATAGAATAGATACCATCTTCTTGTGTATAATGTACTTATATTTAGATTTGAATTCGAGACTAATTGTCATTGCACATTCCATTTTACTTGAACAGAGTATTCTATAAACAATGTATTGATAATACCAAATGATTTATGGTGTTGTACAACTCTACCTATCATCACAGTTATGTTGTTTCCCACTAGAGAATCCTACAAAGACAAGTTTACAATACCAAGTCAAATAATATGAAAAAGACTTACTTCCATACAAATTAAATGATTATTCTCACAATGGCAATTGTCTAATCACAACAACAATCCCATGAAAGGTTATCCATGCTTCATAAGAGATGATTGATCATACATACAGACTACAAGATGCATAGAAAAAACATTACACTTGAGAACAACCAAGGGCTAACAAGGGAAGGAGTTAAGAAACGTCTGGATTGAAGAGAAAATGTGTAGGGAAAATGTTGAGCAATGTCAAGAGAACAAAGCTTGTAGGACATATTCTTGACCTAATCAAGCTCTTGAACAACTTAAACAAAATTAAAATACTAACACATACATGAGACATGTAATGAACTTCCAATATCCACTATCTTTTTCATTAATGCAGAGGTAGGTAAAGAAGAAATAATTATAATTGTAACTCTATTCATAGTCCAGTAAATTATGTTCATAATTTGTGTTCAATGGACCTTAGTTTTATCATTATACTGCCCATCTAATACCATATTTTAATTCAGGCTTCAACTATCTCAGATCTAAAGAAGCACCTTCAATTAACCATTTAAAGTACTATAAAATAAGGTAAGACTTTTACTTGAGAAAGATTAGGTACACTTGTAGGATTAAAGTTCTCGCAATCATTAGGATTTATTGGCACACAGACACAACCTGCAACATATGAAGTAATGGATGACTACAAGTTAGTGAAATGGTCTTTAATATGTGACTGGTTTGCAAATTGATCGGTAGAAAATAAGGTTACAAATAGATCTACATAAAAAAATTATGAGGACATTCTACTATAATCATCAAAATAGATGAAAAGTGCAAAGGAAAGAGTCAAGCTACATCTCTAGAGCCTTAAAAAAACACATGCAAGAAACTTAAAAAAAAAAAGAACAAACCAATTTTTTGATGAATACAAAATGGTGCCTTCAACAAGTGATTCATATGCTTTCACACCTGACAAGACATTAAGAATATTTTAGTCTTCCTTTGTGAATTTAACTACTTACATAAAAAACCCAGAAACCAATATTATATACCTCCATGTCTAGCCGAGGGTAGGTATAAGAGAAAAAAAATTCCTCAATGCAATTCCTAAAAATATCAATGTGTGTGTATGTTTGTATTACTCAAAATATCATTTCACTCCCTAAGGAAAAATACCAAAGTGATGTTTTAAATTTTAATCTTCACATAGGCTCCCTTATTGCTACACATGCATTTACAAGCATTATTCAAGCTCTAAACTATTCAAATATTAAGGATTTAATTAGCTATAAGATGGAAAGTTGTTGTTTAGACATAATCCATCATATTTTACATATCTTTATTCACTCCTAGCGCATCAAATAAATTTGTGTAAATGAGATAGAAATGTGAATCTTTTATGACAAAGAAAATTTTTAAAAGGAGGGGGGAGAGAGAAAAGCGTAGGGGGCAAGAGAATGCTTGAACATATAGCAAAGTATAACATTTTGATCATTATAACAATGAAACAAATCTTAAGTTTGAAGCATTAATATCATTTAGAACATTTATGATCAAGAATGAATGTAAGTAGAGAAATTTTTGCATACCTGTAGATGGTACAAAAATTCATGGTTAAAGATCCAAATATATGTGTATCTATCTCAATCGAGCCTCTAAACCCTTCAGAGCTGTCAATTTTTTCACTAACCTGTTATGCACAAAAGTCAAATTTTAGAGTTATGTCACCACTAAAAACAAAAGAAACAGAGCTTTGAAACAAAATCCACACACAACACAATGTGGTATTCATACAAAGCCATACAAACAAACTAAACTCAGAACATTGGAATGGAAACAACTTCAAATTATGATGCAGAGCATGGATTCAGGGTATAAAGAATCATTTTTCTGCCACCATAGTGAAAAGTTAGCACTTTATTTCATCTTTGCATATTGGTTTGATGTTTCAAATGATGCATTTCTTATATTGAAAAGTGCATTACCTTATTGAGTTTCTCTTTGTTTCAAGAATAGTTTAATATTCTCTACTTAACATGGCCAACCACGTGACGATGGAAGCTCATTTGGCCCCTCCCCCCCTTCACATCACTCTTAATTCCCCATACCCAATCATATACCATTAATCATTCATTCATCCATTAATAACATATAACATTCATTCATTAACATATAAAATTCATGAATTAACATATTCACATTCATTCATTAACATATAATATTCATTCTTTTAGTTTTTACATATTATTAAAAATATGGTTGTCATGATATGATTACAATCACTTTTTTTTTGTTTCTTTTTTAAAGCTTAAAAACTCTGAAGTGGAGTATCATTTTTTAAATTATATGTCCCCCTTTAGTTGTTCTTCCCTCTACTTGCGATCTTAATGTATGCCTTGTTGTCTTCTCACGACGTGGACGCCGCTGCAAGGGGGGGTCTGCTGCAATAAAAAAGAAATGTTAAATTGATATGTTTCATTATTATTGTGACAAGTATTTCATTAATTAAAAGAACATTAGAGTGGTTCTTTTTACTTGATGGTTCCACATCATGTTCCTAAACTTCTGTTATAGACTCATGCTCAACATGTTGAACACCCTCTAAATCCTTATCTGCAATTGAAAAATGAAAAGTTACATTAATTAATACACCAATTGAAATTAAATATGTTTAAAATAACATTAGAGTGGTCCTCTTTACCTAATGGGGCCACATCATGTTCCTGATCTTCTCTAGCCTGATCATGCTCAACACGTTGATCATGCTCTACATGCTCTAAAGTTGAAACACGAAAGGTTACATTAATTAATACACCAATTGCAATTAAAAATGTTTAAAAGAACTTTAGAGTGGTCATATTTACCTGATGGGGCCACATCATGTTCCTAATCTTCTCTAGCCTGATCATGCTCAACATGTTGATCATGCTCTACATGCTCTAAAGTATCGGGATGCAAACCATGACCTTCATCTACAAGTTGTGCTCCACCCTCACCAGGCTACATTCCAATGTCATGTGCAGTATTATCATTGTTTGAATGTTTAAAACAAATAGGCATGTAATTACTTTATGGTGGAAATTAATATTGAATAGATTGCACAAGTATTCAATTTTAAATAAACTTTATTGAGTTTATTTACCTGCGTGTCGGATGTAGTGGAAGATTGTGTTTGCCATCAAGACTCTTAGAAGCTGCTAAACCCGGCTCCATAACCTTCTTTGGAAGGAAATATTCAAGTCCTCTCTGTGGGAACTATGTTGAATTCAGAGCCCTACATTTTGCATAAGATCATGAATTTTGCTTCTATGGTGTGATAAAACCAAAATTGTTTTCAATTTATTATTTGGATACTATATTTCATTTATTGATACTTACAATTCATGCGGCTAATTTCATATAACCACCAGAGCCAAGTTTGTGTTGCCCATGTTTTTTCTAGTCTTGCCTTTGTTGCCTTTGATGTGTCAAAGCTTATGAAAAGTTGATGAAGGTGCAACTTGAGACTTAGAAAATAACCCACAAATAAGAGAATAATTTTATTATTCAGAAAATAGAGCTTCTTACATCAGAGAGAGTTCTCAAATCTCCAATTCTACAACACATGCAAGTTCAGAGAAACTACTGAGAATAAACCCTTTACATAATATCGCGAGCTTGTCCCCAAAAAGTTGCCTAACAAAGCGCCATAAATAGAGCTCTCTTTAGTTTGGAGCCAAAACAACATTAAAATTAGAGTTTAGCCGGTTTGGCACCAAAAATTACAAATTGAAGTTCAAATTTCAAAAGAACATTTGCAATTGTATCTTCTAGAAAGTGTGCCAACTTCCCGGGGGCCATAACTTTTGATCTGAGACTCCGATTCACGAAACCGTTTGAACCGTTGGAAGGTCTCGAAGTCAGAGCGTGCTCAAAATTTGCTACATCAATTTTGGAAGTTTTGGGGCCAATCCGGGAACTCTAAGTGCCTCAAATCTAACTCGAAAGATTTTTAGGTGCAAATCTGGGAAACTAAAACTGCAATATCTTTCAACCCAGGAATAGAAAATAAAAACCATAAATTTGGAATTTCATTATGATGAAAAGGGTATCCAAAATGTAAAACATCTAAAAGAGGAAATTTGAAATTTAACTATTTTTAGGTGATGCAAGATTGCTCTTACACCCTTTGGATGCTCCGCATCAAAAGATTGAAATACGTTAAGATTATGTAAAAAGAAAGAGTAATTAGTATATAATTACATTGTTGATAGTATCACATACCTTCCTTGGCCTAGTGGTGTCTTTCCTTTTTTCTTTTCAGCCTTCTCTTTCCATCAACACGGGTGTCCTTCCACTCCTCTCTAGAATCATGGGGACTGCATTTTTTTTGTTCTTCTCAATGTGACCTATATTGGTCCCTCACATACTTTAGATAGGTACTAGCTTTCTTAAGGACCTTGGTTCAGTTGAATGTTTTATCACCGAAAAGCACAACTAAATGGTTAATGAGCTCATCTTTTAAATCTTGATTTTGGGCATTCCACTGTGTACGTATTGTTAGAAACCAAGATCTGAAATGCAAACTAGAAAATAACCTTCCACAAAGAGAAAAGTAAAAAAGTAGAGAGATTACATAAAGATATGAAAATTGATATATTCAAAGTACAATTAATTACAAGATATGATTTGCTTTATAAAAAAAAAAATGCATAAACCTAATCTTATCTTGAGCAAAAAGATAGCTCAGTAAGATAAGGATAACAACCTATAACCTAGGAATTAAATAATGCCTAAGTAAACTTATGTAAAGTGTAATTAAATATTAGTTACACCAACACCCCCCCATAAGTGCAACTTAGGGAGAAGTAGATTATTATGCAAATGATGTGAGATGGGTCCTGGCAACAAAGCTCTGATCAGGTACCCATGTACAAATGCAAAGAGAGAGAAAACCCAGTGGGAAAAACCCCCCCTCAATGAGATGAACTATTGCAAAGAATCATTGGAAGAACTCTAATGAAGTAACACTGGAACCCCAAATCTGGCAAGCAAGGAAAGATACTTTTGTTAGCAAAAAATCATAACAAAATCACAAATGCAACATTAGAACCAATGCCAAGGAACACTGGAAACTCACATACTGGATCAACCCTGGAATCTGTAAGCAACAATGGATGAAAAAAAAGAAGCCACCCATAATGATGAAAAAATCTGGAAGTTGTGTCTCAAAGCCAATGCCAAAATGAAACTAAAACTACCCCATAAGATGAGTACCATCAAGATTCTGGAACATTAACCATAAAAACATGGCCCTCAAACTGAGAAGAATTTGAACCAATGTGGATCAATAACCATGAACTCTCAATGTGAAGTGTGAACTGATGCGAACCAATGATGTGTCCAGCTAAGCAAGAAAGAAGCTCAAAGAAACTACAGGAAACTAGACAAACTCATGCGAGTTGTCACCAATACGAAGTGTGATGCAAGAACCCCCCCTTAATGGAACTTTATATCAGTTTGTTATTACAATACACAATGATTATAGAAGGAGAGAATGCAAAACATGTAGAAACTACAGAAACATAAGCAAAAAAGCAAACCTAGTGTACAAAACAAAAATGAATGCATGCACAAAAATGGTACACATTTTTTGAAAAGGACCTCATATCTGCATAGAAGCTGAAACCAGCTTTCTAATGCCACTTGAATCATGAAAAATGGATAAGTGAGTCAAAAGCTATGTCTCCCGGAGTGAAAACAGCAACATCAGACTTCCAAGGCCAAAAAATGAATCAAAAAGGAAAAACTAGAAAATCACACCTAGACCATTATGTAGAGCGTCGAAACATCTTTCCGACGATATCTCATTTGCAAAGAAAGGACGTTGTATGCCCAAGTTATGCCTGTTTTCACAAAAAATGCTCTAAATCTACCCAATAAGGTTTTATGCAGCCCTCAGGGGCTAAAAATTTAAAGCCCCTAGTCGCCTAGGTGGACCAGGGGGCTGGCGGTAGGGTCTGGGGCTGAAGCTCCTAGTCACCCACATGACCACCATAGGAGCTTGGCTGGCACTAAAGGGAGCTGGGCGGAGCCTGTGGTCCTCCAAAGGACCACCCACTATGTTTTAAGCCTGCGGGGGCTACACTTCGGTCGACGACGATTGGGTGGAGACCGCCGGTGGCAGTGGCTGATCGGCGGTGGCCGCCCGGTGGTGAACTGGCGGCACTACATTTTTTAATGGGCCGCAGTTTTTTTAAACCATTTATATATATATATATATATATATATATATATATATATATATATATATATATATAAATCAAAATTTGTGCCTCGATATGCGTGCCTGGGGGTCATACGGCCCCTGGGTAAAAAAAATTTGCCTCTCCAGATGATTGTGTCCAAACTGGACAAAATTTATATGAAAATAGGGGTTTTTGGGCACTGCAAATCCAATGGCGAGGTCTATTTTGGCCCAAAGTGTCCAAAAAATTAGGCGACCCCCAGATCTATTAGAAAAATCACTGAGCTTGAAACCCTCACAAATCTGGAAAACGGTGACCAAAATGAATGAAATTAAAACCATTTCTAACTTTTTACAGTGCTCTGAATCAAATGGAAATCTCTGATCTAATCCAAGACACTCCATAAATGTACTCAAGGAATGAAACCATCAAGGGACCCCAAACGAGCTCTACAATGTATTCCTCCAAAAAAACTGAGAAGGGGTTGCAAATCAAGGCTCTGATACCATGTTAGAAACCAAGATCTGAAATGTAAACCAGAAAATAACCTTCCACAAAGAGAAAAACAAAAAAACAAAGAGATTGCATAAAGATGTGCAAATTGATATATTCGAAGTATAATTAATTACAATATATGATTTGCTTTATAAAAGCAAAGATACATAAACCTAATCTTATCTTGAGTAAAAAGATAGCTCAGCAAGATAAGGATAACAACCTATAACCTAGGAATTAAATAATGCCTAAGTAAACTTATGTAAAGTGTAATTAAATATTAATTACACCAACACGTATGGTGGGTCCGAAGAGCTCCAATGTAATATCACTTAGATGTTTATAAAAAACATCATTTCCTACAAAATGATCATGGGATCAATAGTCTAAAAAGAGTGATCAATAAGTAAATTTCAATTGGATTATATATAATAATAATTAAAACATTTTAAAGTACATGGGACCTTATCTATCTTTATGGGAATGAAATCCTCGATCACCACAAATGTGACCGGCAATGTTCCTGTACTAGTAATACGGGAAGATCCAGGAAATGCTGCTAAAATATCACCAGTACTAGTGGCCTCTACATCCCCAGGTACATGTCTTGATGCATTTTCTGGCATGTGTTCACTGCCAAAAGGTGCACTAACGGATGCCTTCATGGTATGTGTTGCCAAAATTGTAGATGACAATATAGGCAAGGATGATGGGGTCAAATGATGTAATGTATGTGCAGGACGATTAGCATGGACACTTGTACCAACCCCTACTCCTCAGGCAGTGCTTGCAGTACCTTGATCATGGCTAGGAGCATCATGAGGACGCAAAAAATCTTCATTACACTTTTTTTGGGTCTTCCTTATCATATCAAGAGGGTTTGTTGAATAAACAATGTCATCATCACATAATATTGACTGCACCTCCCTATGGATGCTCTCATCTACTGCTGGTGCCTTTCCCCGATTAGTGAACTACAACAAGAATATTAAAAACATTATCGAAATTAACCCAATAAACTTATGAAAAAAACATAATAATAAAACATTTTGCTCATATCTAATTTGTACAATTACAATGAGGTAAACCTATAGGGTAGAAGTGCCTGAAGATACATCATGATATGTGCTATGGGTCAGAGCCTTCTCCTTACGATCAATGTCCTAATGTGACAAAAATTAAATATAAAAAAACATTACTGAAATGAAACCAATAGACTTACGAAAAAAAACATAAGAATAAAATGGTATATTGGAGTCATTAATTGGAGGTTGGGTAAAATGGTACATAGTATGTACCACCCCCATAGTAACTATTTTTGTAACTAAGTGATTCAAATTGTAATCGATTAGTAACTCTTCCCCTGTAGTTATTGATTTTATCGCACATACGAATACACGGTTTCCCTCGCGCACCTCAAATATGCAATTGGGTTGCTTAATTGTTGACCCAAGTTGTGTACTATTTATAAACCCTACAATATTCCCTGATGCTTTTGGCCTTCCATCAATATACATAGCCACTCCTTTATTTTGATCCTTATCTTTTAGTTGTATATAATTTGCTAATAGTGCATACCTACACATACTTCATGTATATCGAACCAGTTGCATCCAATCTTTGTAACTATAACAAGGTCTAATATAATCCATCAATTCAGTAACTTTTTTGTAACAAACCTTTATGTCGTCCATGAAAAATAGGCCCAAACCATGTAATGAAGATGATGCTATGCGATATATCCTCTCATTGACACAAAAATCAGTGTTTATTGGAGGAAGTTCCTTAGGTACCCATTGTTTCCGTAGATGTTTGTACCTCAAGGGTATCTCGACGTCACCTATGCTCCCATCATCATAAGAAAATGACCCCCCTTCAGTAAGAAAAAATTCCATGCATTTGTAGAATTTTCTTCTAATCTTTTGACCTCTAGTTGATCTCCCTCTTTTAGACATACTACATGTCTCGCTTTCCTCTTCTCTTCTTGAATTTCCCTCGCTCGAGGAAGACAAATCTGACAAATACCTATTTGGTGGTACCTGCACTCATAAGGATGTTGGATAAAGTTCTTTCATGGTGATGTGATCCCAAGGTGACATTATGATTAATCTACTGATGTGACCAGGAAAATGATGATGAAGTGAGAGCTGAATTAATGGAAGAATTCAAGAGCATCACTCCTAAGGAGGGGAGAAAATTGGTAAATCAAGCTGGTGTCTTGATTTTTCCTTAGTGGGACATTGCAGATGTTGTAGCTTTTAATGCTATTCTAAAGTCCAAATATCCCTTGCAAGATTCTGAAGAAGAGGTCAAGGCAGCATTACAAGATTATGCCTTTAGTGAAGAATATGAGACCTTGGAAATTTGGGCTTTGGCCCCTCAAGGGAGAAATCCAAATGTTACTAATATTAAATCAAATTTAAGAGGATGGTTGATAATAAAGAGAGCTTGAGAGACCTCAACCACAGAGGCCACTAATTTGACTGTAAATGTGGCCAAATTGGCCCAAAAGACTGCTGAAAGAGAGGAGGCTGAAAAGAAAAGCCTAATGGAGAAGTACAATTTCATAATTGGGTAATATAGCAAGATGCAACAAAGGAATGTTTAGTTGCAGATTGAGGTGGACAAATTAAAGTACAAACATATTGGGGAGACATCAAGTGCTCCATGGATCAGAACATCTCCTTCCACATCAGGGTCAGTACCTCCTGCATCTCTCATTGTTTCTACACCGGGGTCCCCCAGCCAAAATCCTTCCCTCGGCCCTACTTTAGAGCTAATTGATGAAGAAATTGAATGTTTTGTTGATCCTACAAAGAAGTAGCTTATGCACAAAATTGTAGAGTTATAGACATCCTTGAAGGTAAGTGAGGAGGGAGTATTTTTAAAGCAAAGGGAGGTTGTTAATACTGTATTGAGGCATTTGAATGAGAAAGTTGATGACAGATTGTCATCTGTGTATTCTTTATATTCTTTATTATTAGATGCTATAAAGAATATTGATAGGGATCAAGAGGTAGTAGTACCATTAATTGAAAATTGGATCCCTAGGCCAATGATTTAGACATAATGTATAAAACTTCAAGGTTTGATATAAATAATAGGCCCAAGTCATTAAAACCTACTCAAGTGTTAGTTAAGTCATTGCAAGGTTTTCATTCCTTACCAGATGACTTGAGTAGGAATATTAGAGAGTTGGTGAAGAACTTTGATGATTGGAGCAACACATTGTTACCTGACATGATTGATGAGCATGGAAATATCAGGTCACTCCAACAGTGGCAAGATCAGGCAAATGAGGTCATCAATGATCAAAATAGATTAATTTGTGATGACTCAGATTATGATTTGTTGGTGAGCTGTATGGACAAAATCTTTAGCACCAGCTCATTCTTGGAGTCTTTTGAAAGAGAAGAAAATCAGGTGGAAATTAAGTACAAACCTTATAGTGTCAAGGTGAATGAGGTGATCAATTTTGATTGGCCAACTGATGAAGAGTACCAGAAATGGGTAAATGTATATTTAACTGAGGAAGAGTGAAAAGGAGTAGGTTGCTAACGGTTGGAAAATTAGTTGTTGTAGTTACAACATATTCCAGTTTTGTTTTTTGGTGACAGTCTAGGCGCTGAATTCTTGAAGTTTTTTATTGATGCATCAACCATTCTCAATGGGCACAATGAACAAGAAGATTCTCCAAGGAGATTATTGTTGTAACAAATTTTTGGAATATCACAAGGCGGTCCAATTGGCTGGTGACATGTGTGCTTTTTGGCCTGATGCTTGTTTGCTCCTTTTTCTATAAGAAGGATTTCAAGGCCAGAAGTACGGGTTAGCAAGTTAGATATTTTTAATTGATCCTAAGATGAAGTTGCAAAGAAAATTGTAAAATCCCTAGATAATTTTTAGGAAAGTAATTTAGGTTTGAATCATTTTTTGTGGTAGGTTTGAATTCATGGGAGTTGATGTTTTATGTGATCTTGGCATTTGAATTGATATGATTAATTTGAGACTCATGTCTCTCCATTGTACGAAGCATATATGAATTTTAAATACAAAATGATCAAAGGGTTGTTTCATTCATCTCCACTTGGTTGTGGTGTATTGCTTGATTCTTGTTTTAGCTTTAATTCAAAAAGGAATTAATTAAAATGCTTGAATGGGATTATGGAGTGGATATGTTATGTATAAGGATTTGATAAGTAGTATTGGGTTAGAGATACATATTGATGAAGTTGTAAAACAGTATCAAGGATATTATATGTTGTGTTAAATCTATCATAAACCCTTAGATGCTTATAAATTTGACTCCTCAATGG